>ML817322.1:102057-158025 GCA_009831015.1 Picea engelmannii
CTTTCTTTGACCAAACCCTTTTCTAATAATTCCTAGACTTGTTTCCTTACCTCCTCATTCTCTTGAGGTGTCAATATGTACGCTTCTTTGTTTGTCAAACTTGCTCCTGGTATCAAGTCAATATGATGGTTGATACTTCTGATGGGTGGAAATGATTTAGGCAACTCATCCACTATTATGTCAAAAAACTTCTGCAACAGCTCTTGAACTTCTTCAGGAAAATCATCCATAGAATTACTTGTAAAGACAACTATGGGTTTCATCACCACAAAAAACTGCATCTCCTGTTCCTTCTTGACCTCACTCGGGAGTTCCTTCCCACTCATGAGAAATATGCATGTGTTGTCTTCTTGTTTTAATTTCTTCTCCTCTATTGGCAACAACATGTGTGTCCTACCATTCTTCTCCAAGGTGTAAGTATTTTTTCTCCCATCATGAATGACATTTTTGTCAAAATACCATGGTCTTCCCAACAAAACATGACATACATCCATGAGAATTACATCACATAGAATCTCATCTCTATATCCACCTATTTTAAATTCAACAAAGCATTGTTTAGTTACCATTACCTGGTGTCCTTTTTGCAACCATGAGACCTTGTATGGATTTGGGTGTGCAGTTGTATCTAACTCCAACTTATCCACCATCTCTGTGGATACTAAGTTATCAGTGCTTCCACTGTCAAATATCACATTACATACTCTTTCTTTAGTATTGCAAGTTGTCCTGAACAAATTGTTTCTCTACACTGGTTTTTCAACTTATGGTTCTTCAAGAGAACCTTCCTCAACATCCAGGATCTTCCATCTTCTGCTCCCTCTGCTTCAACATTCATCTTCTGAAATGTGAGCTTCACCTCCTTCTTTCTTTCTCTTGGGACATTCCCAAGACATGTGTCCTATATTTCCACAGGCACAACATCTTATCTCTCCTCCTCTACTTCTTCCTCTTCCTCTAGAAGAACTTCTTCCACCACTTTGTCTCCCTTGGGAATTTCCTCCTCTTTCTAAGTGACTATGTGGTTTCTTAGTATCATTCTTGGTTTTATGTGCCTTGTCATGGTGTACTCCCTTAAGTTTGTTTGGGCTTCTACCTCTGCCTCACTGACTTTGATTTCTGGCCAACTTCTCCTCTTCTTTCAATGTAATATGATAAGCATCCTCTATTGTCCTTACTGACATCATTCTGATGTCATCCTGTATTTCATATCTCAAGCCATATATGTATCTGGAAACTTTTTCTTCATCTTTCTCTCTTTGTCCAGTCTTGGTATTGAGTTTTTAGAACTCCTATGTGTACTCTTTCATTGTCATACCCTTATGTCTCAGGTTCTGTAACTTCCTGAACAGATTTATCTGATAATCCTTGGGTATGAATTTAGCCTTCAACTTGGCTACCATTTTGTCTCAATTATTGATATTTTTCTTTCCTTTTCTTCTCCTCTCAGCCTATAGTTCATGCCACCACATTTCTGCGTGTCCTTTTAGCCTGGTGACAACATGTATCACCTTCTTCTCCTCATCGACATCTTCATAGTTGAAATATTTGTCCATGGATCTTATCCAATCGAGCAACTCTTCAACATATAAATTACCTTCATACATTGGGATGTCCATCTTGGCTTTATCTCCCAACTTAACAATTGCTCTCAACAAGCGTTCCTCGGCAACATTTTCCCATGCAACTTCTTCAACTTCTATTTCTTCACTTTCTGCCTCACTGACGTCCCCAACGTCATGTGCTCTCCTCTATGTTGCCTCCATCACCTCTAATCTTGCACGAAGATATCTCATTTCCCTTTCTACAACACGATTGGCTATAGGTGGCTCCACACGTCTCCTCAGTCGCATTGTGTTGATTATTTCTCACACATAGAGTACAACTTCGAGCTATTTTTCACTACCCAAAAACAATTTCAGGCTCTGATACCACTTGATGCATACCCCCCTTCTCTCCTTGGGGTTGGTCGACCTCCCGATCAAGGATTGATTAATCTACGAGTTGAATTAGCTCCCCAAGACCTTACAAATATCAATCTTAATCAAACATAGGCCCTGTTATCAACCTTAGGGTTTTCACTGTCATGCTCTGATCATTACTAACTTGTACGTCGATTATCAGTTCACAGAAATTGTGGGCTGCCAACATGCTCACTCTTTATCGGAGAGCTCTATCTCCGCAATCAGAAAGGTGATTTTCCAACCTCCTTTACATCGTGGTCGTTGATCTCGTGTCTCGACAAGATCAATAGTTCTAGCAAATAGTGAGCTGCGAACTAGCATGCTCGCTAAATTTTACTCCACTCCTCACAATGATTCCTCACCATCGATTTTCCATTCTTAGATTGATGGTCAAGATCCACTTTGGGACTCCGCACTTCGGGAGCTCAACACTTTCGACCTCCACTTTTCTCCTGAAGTCTCAAATCCAGCACCATGCATCCTCCTCAAATCAATGGCTCTAATCCACTTTGGAACTTCGGCCTTCGGAAGCCTCAACTTTCCCCATGCTCACTTCCTCTCGGAGTGCTTTCACCAATATTTCACGATCTGTTGACACACGTCTCCCGCAAATCAACGACTATGGTTAACTTCGGCTCTTCTGGCTTTGGTAGTTTAAAAATCTCTTCACTTGCTTCCTCCCGAGGTATTTCCACCCGAAGTACATGATCTGTTGACATGTTTCCCTCTAGATCCAATGACCACTATCCACTTCGTCTCTTCAAGCTTCGGGAGTTTCAACCTCCTACACACTCGTTCCTCTTGGAGTGATTTCTCCTAAAGATGACGGATTCTTGCCACATGTCCTCTGCAACAAATGGTTGTGATCTGCTTTGTCCTTCAGGATTTTTTCACACTTCGCGCTTGGAATCCTCTGAAGTGAATTTTCTTGGAGTCTCAGATCTGTCGACACGTATCTCTTGGAGACCAATGACATAGATCATAATGCTTGTGAGTAATAATATGTGGTTCGAACGCAAATTCATATCGTAACTAGAAGGAACTCTCAGTCATATGGAATAACTTATGCATGGGCACCAAATAGCACAATGGTTTTAACTAGGGTACCCATGTTTCGTAAGCCTCTACCACTTAACACTGACACTTCTAGTAGTAGTAGGAAGGTTATGTGTCACTAATAAATGGGTTCGTATCTAGGGTGCATGAATCATGTTCATAGGATGATGCACAAGTGCAAAATGGATTGACAACCTATCCTATATGTCGGTGAAAGAATATACTTGCCGAAGGCATAAATGGTCGGTATGACGCTGGAAACTGCAAAAAATACTAGAAAAAACCACCAAAAACCAAATCCTTCCACTGCACTATTAGTCCATAAGGTAAACAATTAGCACAAATTATATGAAATGGGTAAACAAATTCTACTAATAGTAAAAATAGACCATTTTACCATACCATTTGTAATTTTTTTCACCCACATAGTGGATTTAGTTCATTTTTCCCATGATCTTAAAGTGTCAATTGTGGGAGCTACAATCAATGGAATCAGCAACCGTCTGGACCAAGTAAGTTCACGTCCCCTCTACTTCAATTTCAATGGTTTGAATTTCAATTTTAGGCCCCATTTTTTGAGTATTAGAGGGCATGATATGTAAATTAGGGTGTACGCGGGTGATAGTTCATCAAGTCACATATACAACCCCATATACATGGGAAAAGTGAAGCCTTCTCATGTATATTCAACCCTATACATGAATGTTACCAAGCTATTCCATGTACAAGTCCATGAACACTTTTTTTGAAAGGATTTAACTCAAAAAATGGCTTTTCCTTTGCAGTATGGTGATTGAATGGAGGGAGAGGGAGCATGAAGAGATAGATGTAGTAGGGGGAAGGGATGCAGGGGCCCAACAGTATTTAAAAATATGTGGCATTTATAATTTTTTGGGCTCTCAAAGGAATGAGGGATTAAGTGAGGTTACTCCAGTTTCTAGTAAACTATTGGGATCTGGAGATAGAGGCCTTCAACCTTGATGGGAAACCATTGAGGATTGAAGTGGACGACATATATTTTATCACAGGATTGTCTCGCCGGGGTGAGGTAGTGACTCTGAATTCCCGAGGGGCTGGGGGTGGTATGACTATGGAGGAGTATATTTCCACCTAATGTGTTGCAGGTACAGATAAAGTAAGGAGACAACTCCCAATCAGGGCGATCGAGAACCTGATTTTAAAGATTGTCATGCTTGTACTTACATGGATTTTGGGGTCGACCTCATTGCACCAAGAATCAAGGTCACTCATGTTTTATGCAGTTGAGTGTTTAAGACCCATTGTTTATGACTGATGTACCTCACTGTTGGATAACATAAAGAGCCAGTTGCGAGATTGCAAACAAGGGAAAAAGAGAAATTTTGAATTTGCATGCGTTCTTTGTAGTTTTTTCTTTGAGCGGGTTCCAATATTGAGCCCTAGAGTAGAGATTACTCCACATGGACAACGTCATCTATCCATGTCATGGCGGACCGATGTGATGAGGCAACTAGGAGGTGGTAGGGTGTCAACCCCCTACAATTATGAGTTTGTTTTCTGTTGGTGTCGATAGGTCATAGCCATTGACGACTACTCTTACGACGGGATAGACTATAGAGGAGATCTAGACATGCCTTTGCCTCTAGGTTCCTCCTACGGTGATATCGGTAAGAAATGTTTTAAATATTTCATTTTTTGTGTTTTTAAATAAGAATAAAAAACACAAATATTTTTGTATGGTATCAAGTATTAACAATTTCTTTGTTATGCAAATGTAGGTCTGCGACGGTCGTAGGGATTCCCACAACATCAGTGGAGGAGCCGAGGTGATGAGCACATGAGAGGAGATGCAGAGAGAGTGCTACAAAATGTGCAAGGGAACCTGTCTCGATTGACACACAGGATTCTTATTGTTCAAGTGGAGGATCTGCCAAAGGCTATGTAGGGGTGGTTGTACCCTGTGCGTGGGTGCAACTCTTCCAGTGTCTCACAAACGTCGTAGTGCACTATCATGATACAGATCTGGCACCACAGACGTAGATTCCATGGTCATATTATACACTGGCCATATATGTATTTTGAGGGTGTGAGCCTCGTTTTGTACTATGACACCATATTTTTGAAAGGATGAAATATAAAAAAAATTGGTCTTTGACTTTGCTTATATATGTTACAATGTGTACATCTGTGTATATGTTTTATTTTCTTAGTTATGTGACAAATTCCAATCTAAAATATAATTATCATATGCATCATTTACAGGATTAGAACTTCTAGGTATGTGATTATAAGTAAGAAAATCGAAGTATTGTTCCAAAATTTGTACCTGTAGGAATCTTCGGAGTAGAGTAGAGTCTTTCACATAGTAACTATTGTTTAACTAACATACAACTAACTAGGATTCCATGCACACCTCTAAAGACCTGATCCGAAATTGGTGCTTAGCAATTTCACACTATGATTTCAATTTAACCAAGACCTTTTCTGATGGTGCATGCGAATATAAAAACAACAAACAAGCTTATAATATGAAGAGAATATCAAATCACATAAATAAGCAAACCATCAATAAATTGGACACAAGAAGTTGATAACGGAGTTTGAAAAAATACGCCTACGTCTTCGAGCCTTTGTGTTCAGTCAGGGAGGCTTTCTCTATTCAATATTCAATGCTTTAAAATATGTATTAAAATTACATAATATAGGGATATGACTAACTAGATATATTCTGATCTGTCTCGGAAACCTGATGCAACAGACGACATTGAAAACAGATTAGTAGAGCTCCCAGAAACTGCCTCCAAAGCTCAACTACTCTACATTGCTCAAGACTACTTGACCTTGGCAAGTTCTTCCTCGACTTGCTTCAAGCTTATTTTCTACTTATTTCTTGTTTCAAACCTCACAATGGATTATTTTATATAGCCATGAGGTATAGGGATCCAATCCCAACATCCCACTTTTCGTGGCACTCAATTTGGCCCAATATCCACCAAGATATGGCAAAATAACCAAAACTGCCCAAAAATTAGTGAGAAAATCACTAAACTATAGTGTAAAACCCATTTTTAACAAAATATGGGCATAATCCCCCAACATAGGCACACATSCCTCTTAAATCGGTCRTATGAAACTATATATGGCTAAGCTCCATCGCAAAGGGTTGTGCGTTGGCCCCATTACCGGAAATGGAGGTCATAATAACCCCATAAAACTTGGGGCTATCCCCAATATTTTGTGCCAAGTCCCGACCATGTGGGAACCTTAGCCCATGGCCCCCACACCCATGTCTTATCCTTATAAGCTCCCGATCATGGAAATATGGGGTAACATAAATACGTGGGCTGGGGCCTAGCACCATCCCTTTCCGCCCCTACTCAACATTTTAAAACACTTTAATTAAAATAATGCGGGCTTGTATACACAAGTCCCATAGTGGTGCAGTGGTCATACGCCCGGGCTCCAAGACGTAGCCTCCTGTTGAAGGTCCCAAGTTCAACTCCTTTGAACTCAAAAGCTTTTGGCAATGAAAACTTAGACCATTATCTGGGTGCCACGTGGCAGCCCAAGTTTGGGCCACGTGGCACCTCCTTATTTGCTTGATTGACGCCACTTGTCAATCAATGATTCACACATGTGTCAACATCATACTCTGTCCTGTCAGTAATTGGCCACGTAAGAACACCTTCCATGTGTCAGTCAATGATTGGACCACCTATCCGCCATCCGTACCTGTCTCTGTCTGCCACGTGTCATCTTCCAAGACTGACACGTCAATTGTATGAGTGCCACGTGTCACCCTTTCAGTGGTGACATGTGTCACCTCCTGGTTGGTCCACATCATTTGTATGGCCTACCATCGGTGCCTCTTCCATGTCAGCATGATGATTCCATGATGACGTCAGTGTTGACTTTTTTACTGTTGACCCTGTTGACTTTTTACCTGTTTTACTTTTCGAACAGAACATGATATTAAGAGCATACGACGTCCGTTTGAGCCTATTCAAGTTTCATTGGGTTCGTATCTATGAGGCCTACACACACGTCTATTTTGACGTTATTCTGATAAAATTGATTTTTAAGCCTTTCTGAGCCCCATCAAGCTCCTAGATCTGAATCTGGATCAAGAACGAACACCATGTGAAATGGAATTGAGTAAAAGTTCTATAATGGCGCTATATGCGACCACGTTAGTCATTGATGGCTCCAGACGAATGCACCCTGAAGATACCAGTTGTCCCTCAGGTGAGTAAATGACCCAAGCAGTGGAAGCCATGTTCCGCTATGATGACTGGCACCATATGCAAATCCTAAGTAGAATGAAGACTCTGTTGACATCTTCCAACCAAGGGAAAAATTGATAAGCAATTCAATGACACAAAGGAAAGGATGTATATACACTAAGATACACTAGTATACAAAAGGTCACGCCAAAGATTTGAGGGCTTAAGCGTAATACCTTTTAAGGTAGAGCCCATTTATGGGCTCATCCAACATATTTCCTTTATAATCTTCCAATCCATAAGCTCCTTTCTCTAAGACACGTTGCATGATATAAGGACAGTGAAACATGGGGTTGAAATTCTCTTCCCGCAATGGTTCTTTGGCTTGGCCATACATGAGAACCAAGTCACCCTCAGCATATTGTCGAGGATAGAAAGAACTATCATACTAAACCTGAACACATCGTTTATTCACTTCAATAGTCATAGAGGAATCTCAACGCTGCTCATTGAGACACTCTAGATGTACAAGGAATTTTTCAATATTGGATGTGTCAGGTAGGATCTCAATTTCCAACTTGAGGGAAGGGATTTTGCATTCAATTGGAAGAATCGAATCCACGCCATCTACTAACTGAAAAGAATAAAAATAGGTGGAATTCTTTACCAAGGTTCGATATGCCCAAAGTGCGGGGTAAAGCATCATATGCAAGTCAGATTTACTCTGGCTGACAATTTTTTGCAAGATGGTCTTGAGAGATTTATTCACTGCCTCTACTTGTCCATTTTCCTAGGGATAGTAAGGGGAATAATTACCATGCTTAAACCCCATTTTTATGCTAATTGTTTCATCATTTCATTCTGAGAGTGATTGCCATGATCAGTGAAAATATCTATTGGGATTCTGAACTGGGCTATAATTTGGTTGAATACAAAGAATGGTGCATTTTTACCATCATATTTAATGGTATACATGGCCTCTACCCATTTAGTGAAGTAATCCACGACCACAATGATATGTTGATTCCCCCCAGCTGAAGTCGGGTTACGGTCCATAAAATCTACCCCCCACTTGTTGAAGGGACCGACGGTGATGACTGGATGAAGAGGGGTTGGGTGCAAGCTCATTTTCTAAGCGAACACCTACCAAGGGTGACACTTCTTAACCCCTTCAACACAATCTTTAAAAATTGATGGCCAAAAATAATCGGCTCGGAATATTTTTTGGGGTTTTGTAAACCTGGATAAATGACCACCACAAGCCCGATTATGGAATTCATTGAGAAATGACCCATCTTCCTCATGATTCAAGAAATGACGTAAAATATTATCTACTCCTCAAGGACACAAAGTGTCACCGATGATAAGGTATTTTTTAGCCTGATGACGTATACGTTGTCGATTGTCTCTCGACAGATGTTGGGATAGCTTCAAGGTTTGAAGGTAAATTAGAATGTCTCCATACCAGAGGTTTGAAGATGAGATAAGGAAGATATTTTCATTCGTGAATGAATCGTCATGAAAAATTTCTTCATCTAGTCGAGGGAAGTCTGATATCAACTCAACAAAAACTAGCATTTTCTTAGACTTCACCGAAGCAAAATCGAGATCAAATTCTTGCAAAATAACAATCCACTTATTGTATTTCCCCCCTATGATATGCTTGGTGAGGACGTATTGAAATGGATTKATATTTTCAACTACGGTAGTTTTGMAAAGTAATATATAATGTCATAATCTTTGAACTGCATGTACGATGGCCAAGGATAGTTTCTCTATGTGAGAGTATTTAAGTTCAGGACCGACTAGGTTTCGACTGAGATAGTAGACAATTTTCTCATGGAGCTCATCGTCCWCCTAAACTAGAACCATACCAAACATCCCTTCAGACACAATGATATAAAGAAAATAGTCTCTATTGTAGTCTAGAGGCTTCAACAGAGTTGTTGATACCAAATCTTTCTTAAGAGCATTGAAGGATTCCTGGGCTCACTCATCCCATATAAATGGAGTATCCTTCTTCAAAAGATGCATGAAATCCTTAGTTAAATTGGCATAGTTCACTATGAACTGACACAAGAAATTATCCTTCCGTTGTAAACCTTGAAGTTGTCGAATGTTGTGTGGGGGAGGCAATTGAAGTATTTCCTCAACCTTCATAGGATCTACCATGATCCCATGATCAGATACTAAGAATCCTAAAATACGGCCAAACCTAATGCAAAATATTCACTTGAGAGGGTTCAACTAAATGCAATAGTAACGACATCTATCAAATACTAATCGAAGGTAAGTGGAGTGATCTACTCTCTTACGAGAGTGAGCAGCAAGATCATCTAGGTAAACTTCGACAATATGCTTGAGATCGTGAAAAGCAATGGTTATGGTGCGTTGGAAGGATTCTCTGGCGTTTTTAAGGCCGAAAGGCATTTTCCAGTATGAAAAATTACCCAAGGACAAATAAACGTCATCTTATGTTGATCCTCGGGTTTGATTTGAATTTGATTATACCCTGAAAATCCGTCCATAAAAGAAAATATTTCACTTCCCACGCACTCATCAAGAATATGGTCAATGAAATGATTCGGGAAGTTATCTTTAGGAAAAGCCTTGTTCAGGTCTCAAAAATCCATACATACGCAGATGTTCCTTGTTTTTCATTCATGGGAATGGGGTTGGACACCCATTCATTCAATGGAACTGGGTAGATGAAACTAGCATTAAGTAGCTTCTCTACCTCTGCCTTAATATCAGAGGCCTTCCTAGTATTAACATCTCTAAGACGTTGTCAAACAGGTCTAGCATATGGATAGGTCTTGATCTCATCTTCGACAATGATGGGGTCAATCCCTAGAATCTCTTCATATGACCAAGTTGATACATTACATAATTCTTTAAAGAGATCGGTGTAGATATGAATTTCTTCAGGCGAACAATCCACATCGATATATACATTATCAATTTTTCCAGGAATTTGAGAGATGTCGATTATGACAGTAGGAGAAAATTTGCCATGTTTCCTTCGGCATAAATACCATGCATATCTAACAGATCCACATTGTGACCAACCATCTCACTCAAGGTAGATCTAAATTCATCTTGTTCGATCCTAACAAGATCTAGGAGGAAATAGGAGCAATGATTCATATTGTCCCAAGGCCTATCAGGACCATACATGGCCTATAATATGGCTTCATATGATGGTAAAGTATCATCGAGGAAATCATGTGAACAAGAATATTGGACGGACCGTACGATCTCTAGAACAAGATCCTCTTCATCTGTCTAAGAGGAGAAAGGATCTGGGTCAGCAGTAGCATCAAGAACACACTGATATGCAATTTATGCTGCTGAAAGTGGCATTTCTATCCTAATGTGTGACTTACCTTCATACGACATAGTCATGGAAGGTAGAGTCCAAGGGTCATTGAAATATGAAGTACATAAAGGAAAGGACCTCAACGAGGATGAAGACTCACTGGAAATGGCATGAATATGGTGAATTGGTGCCACAAAATCAAAGCTACCCATGAGAGAGGAATGCATTTTGAACCAACATCCTCAGTTGTCTGCTGAGAATTGTCGATCACAGGGACCGAAGGTCCAACTGATGCATTAGGAATAGCATGCGCAAAGGACAATTGATCAATCTTCACTATTTTCCCTTCGTGAGGAAAACATAAAGTGTGAAAAATGGATGACATGATTGTTGTCATAGCATAAGTCCGATTGTGCCCTAGTAGTAAATTATAGTCGAGGGGCGCATCAACCTCCACTATCTTTCCAGCTAATTGGACTGGAAAAGAGGGAAGAATTTCATGGGGTTGAAATGAACTCCCACCAAATTTTTCCAACATAGTCATAGATTGGGATAGAGTCGGAGATCCAATGGCTTTCCAACAGGTTAGGGACATCATGCACGCCACATCACCTTCATTAATTACAATGCGTTTGATGGTAATTTTTTTGTACTCCACATGGATTTCAAAGGCCACATGGTAAGGTAAGCGAGGCTTAACATCTGTGATGTCAAACTTAATAACCTTCGAGCGACATGGGTCTAGAGCTCCTAAAGTAGATAACAAGGCATTCCTCTGTGAAGGACAGATCTGGATCACCTCCAAAGATGACATTGCACAAGTGGTTTTACATAGATCTTCTACAATAGAATAGTTCTGGGCAGCTCTAACATTAGGATTATGGGCAGAGCGTTTATTACTCCTTTTGGAATATGAGGCAGAGTTTCCAGATTTTCGATCTGCAAGGGTGTTTCCAGAGGAGGAGGAGACTCTTGACCTACAATAGTGTGTGAAGAACCATAATCATGAGATCAATTGGCTACATCAATCTGAGACTCGACCACATTGACGCATAGATGGCCACCTCCATTTTTCAATGGGTTTTGACTCTCGTTCGACGCATTTATGGTGTTGGAGGCCCCCAAGGCCATGTGTTGATTATGCAGAAACAAATTTGTCAGCACAACAATTGACTATGATAAAAGCCTCAAGGATTCCTCGATTTTGGGGCATAGGTGGGTAAGGTGATCATATTTACAAAGTTTACAAGGAAACTTCACCTTCTGTTTTTCTTTCTTGCCCTCACCAACATTATTATTCAACTTATCATTGTCAGTGTCGTCCTTGTCTTTGTTATTATTTTTCCCACCCTTATGATTATTACCTCGTCCTTTCCTTATATTCCCTCCTGGTTGTTGGTTACCATTTTGGTTAGTCAATGATTGTACAGAATGCACATCCAATGACCAAGTGGGAGTGAAGGACGAAGTCGAAGCTTGCCCTACTACATGTTGGCTTAGAGACAAATCTTTCAACTGGTTCGTCACCAAATTTGTATACTTATCATTTGTAGATCCTATGATTCCATCAGCATGAGGCTGAGGCTTTTGTCTAGGGTCATAGTTCGACCATGGCACGTCAGGAAGAATTTCATACAACATCCTAGCTTGAGCATATATGAGGTCCAATTGTTGGGCTTTTAAAATGGCTTCTTCCTCGGATGTTACTCTGGATGTAGATAAATCCTTTGAAATACAAGGCAATAAGGACTTAAGGAACCACTCCAATAGAAATTATGGAGGAATGTAGGCTTTGATAAACCTCTTCTATCTACGCCACTCTTGGATATGGTTCGGGATATGCATGGATTTATCTTGGCGGAGGGCCAACAAAAGTTCTATGTCGACATTGTAATGAACACGAAATTGGAAATGGTTGAGAAAGACCAAAACCATCTGATTAAATTTTCCTTACGGTCCCCCCAATAGCTCAATGTACCACTTTGCAGTGACCCCCATGAGGGTGTTTTGAAATAGCCTCAAACAAATATAATCGTCATTAAGGGAGTTAGACAAGCACCAAAGATGAAAAGTAGTGACATGATCACTTGGATCCTCACCAATATTTCCTTCAAATTTTGGAATGTCTGAAGGAAGCTTGGTGGGGACGAGGGGCCATAATGTATCATGATGCACAAGGTCATTCATTAATTTTGAAAAATATGGTAGATTAAGCGTGGCTAGAAAAGGGAGTCGGGGTTGCAGCGTATGAGCCCATGCTCCCAGGAAAGATTGGGACAGACTGATTGCAGTCCATCCAGGGTTATGGTATATTCCATGGCCCTATCCGATATGATAATATTCTCCTCCAAATTGATTCATAAAATGTTGTATGGGCACCATTCATGTGGAAGCGGTATAATGAGGGTTAAATACGTTGCCCCTATTGCAAGGAGCCATGGGTTGGGGGTTTCCCATAGTGTGAAATCGAATCCCTTCGGATGGAACTCCAAAGGATAGAGGTGGATTCTCCATAAAAATAAAAAAAATCGGAATTGGCATGAAGGAAGAGGGGATAAAGGATGGAATATAATAAGTGACTTGCCTACCCGATTGAGCACTCCATCCAGGAGCATTGAGACTAGGATTAGGCCCGGAAGAAAAAGGAGGCCAACCTCCAATTGAAGGATTCATTTGGGGAATATTCCCTCCACCAAACGAGAGAGGAGAATATGGAGGAGACATGCCCCTAGGTCCAAAACTAGGATTCTCATTAGCTTTTGGGATGGAGGATGAGATTTGCGACGTCATGTTGGGCATACCAAAATAAAATGGATTAGAGATCGAAGGTATTGAATGAGAATTGTAACCTAGTGTACCAAAAAGGGATACGAAAAGATTCGTTCCTATGGGTTGAGTAGAACCCACAGGTTGGGTAGCAGTAGAAGCGGGGATCTCCGACACCCCAACCATTGAGGTTGAAGGAGTCAAAGGGATCCTATTAAGCACAAAATATATAGGAGTTGGGGGACTCCCTGTGAAATTCGGGTTTGACTCAGTACTCATAACTGGATGATCAAAAGTCTAGGAGATGGAGATATATGTACCATGTTTATTAACTTTACGCCTTTTAGAAGGAAACTTTGGTAAAGACTCAAGATCGATGGTGTCTTTAACAAACATCGAGACCTACGAGGAGGTTTTTCTTACTCCACAATGACTCAAGACTCAATATATAAAACCAAGTCCTAGGGCCAACTAATAATCGGAGAGCACACTGAAATAAAGCAAAAAGGCCAATACACACAAACAAGATATAGTGGTTGAAAAGGGGCCTCCCTCATGAGAGTAGGTATGTCTCACCCAAGAGGGGCCTGAGACTCCCTTCAAAAGATTGGAGGTATCATAATCAGTTATAACGACCCTCGTGGGCTTAACAACGTAGTTGGTCAGATCCCCCCGGAGAGGTAATCCCCCATAAAGGTTGTGTGTTATCCAACCCTTAACTGACTCAGGGTACCTGCAGAATAACCCCTGCAAGTAACCTATATGGCTACCTATGTCAAGAAACTAGAGTCACCACTATATAACCAATGCGCAGGAGAACAGTTGTAAGTACAGTCCACCATATGGGGATGGTAACAAAGACCGAAATATTGAAAGAACCGCCTCTCACGGAGGTAAAGTTACTAGCAAGACCCCCAAATACGAATAGAACCCCAAAAATATATCTGACACTAAGAAGGTATTACGGGCTATCTCTGCAACCAACTTTGCGCAACCTCGTTCTTAACTCTAGTGTGAGTGGAGCCTCCTAACGTCACTAATTACACAATGGGTTTCACCACTCCCTGGTCAGACACATATGTTTATTTTAATATCCTTGGATAATTTTACTCAAAAAATCCTATTCCAAGACCCTATGTCCTATACTTTTTTGTGTACCCTGAAGAATACAATCTTTTCTAATCAATTTTAATTAATCAACGTTAATTTTCATGGCTTTTGCTTACTCAAGAAGTGTGGTCGTGAAACTGATGGTATTATGACTCAACATATAAAAGAAGAAAATATAAAAACACTACTAAGTACTAGTCTTTAATTTCAAAGAGATGGCATGCTTCTAAATGCAACTCTTCCAATGCAATCTCTACAATTTCAATGAAATGCAATCTTTCCACATGTGTCAAAATCAATGCAAAGTAATCAAAAGGAAAAATGCCATAATGAAAATAAGAAAATGTTTATTTGTTTATTTTCGATATAAAGAAAATAAAATGCAAGGCCTGAAAAGAAACTTCACAAGCAAACCCTACTGCAAGAAAAAAGAGATAAGACAAGCAAGATACCAAGAAGAAAACACTCAAACCAATGTGCAAGGACAACCAATGAAAAATATGATAAGAATGAATATCGCTCGGAAATTCAACAATAAGAAGGTTTCCTATCACTCTGTAAGCACTCAACAGTTAGGAGAGAAACCCAAGAAGACTCAACACCCAACCAAACTCACCCAACAAACACCAAACTCAGTCAACAATACTAAAGAGTTGATGTACGTTGTTGTTTGAGAAAAACTCGTGTATATACGCACCCTACAGGAAGACCGCTCGCGTATGTATGTGTCTATCAAGGTAAAAACCGCGTATACCTAGTAAAACACTGCTAGGGAAAAGGTTAAGCCAAGAAACTTAGATGAAAAGTAAAAATAGTTTGTCAAGCAACAAGAGACAAGGAATTTTGGGCTAACAGAGAGAAAATCAAGGGGAAAAACACCCCAAACCCCCCAAAAAGAAGATCAATCCACAGTATGGTCACCAATATGTTACGATGAAAATCTCTCTATGGCATCGGGTAAACCACAATAGATGGAATGACACACAAAAATAAATTCTAATCCCAAATATGCTATATAAATGAAATGCTAGCAAGATAAGGCCAAGAGCCTACCTTGTCTAGATGTTTGATGAAGACCACAGTTGAGCATGTAACTCAAAGCTCTATACCTACAACTTGTCCTCAAAAACCAATATACACAAGCATCTGGTGACAATATATAGTTTTAGCATATAGATTAGCATAATCCATTAACATACATGACAAATACGCCCATGGAATAATAATTTGAATATTTGCAAGATATCAATTGGACGAGAAAAGAGTATTTCTATTAAAAATAACCAACATAAGTATATAGCTGACAAACTTTTGTAATGACACATATCAGAACCGAGAAACTAAGTCCCTCCAGCTAGGCATCCACCACTTCAATCCTCCACCAAAGTAAATCTTATATAAAGGAGACAATGAGGTTCTCCATCACAAAGAAGGAAGAGCTTGGGGGTTGAACAAGGAGTTCATACTTTCAAGGACAAAGGGATGCAGGCTCAATATGAAGTGAAATTTCTCCAGAGTGTCTTTGCTCTCAAAGTTGAATTGTTGAATCTCCTCAAGGCTTGGATATGGCTCAATTATGGCCTTCAAATGCAATTGAAGGGTCGAGTCAGAGCGTTTCTAGTATATGGAAGGTCGAGGATCATGGATCTCATGACATGGCATGGAAATCTGACATAATTTTTAATTTTGAGAACCAAACCCTATGTACGCAGGTTGTAGTGGAGAAACCTGCATATATGCTTGTTGTCTAACTGATAGGTTGTGTATATGTGGAAAAATGTGTTTTTTTATCTATGGAAGGTACAAAAGGGGACTTCAAGTCTGCATATGGAAATGGAAAGGTCATCCAAGCAAGTTTCATGGGGTGAGGAAAAATTTGTTGTAACATTGTGCTCCATCAAATACCAATCCCCGATCCTTCTTATGACTATTATGGCTTTGTCTATCATACAAGGTGGGGAGTTGCAACAAATAAATTCATACAATGGGGCACGGAAGTGTTTGCAGATTCTTTGATAGTTTGTTTGATATTTGTTCTCCCAAAGCACTTTGCAGTAGATGTGGATAGAAACGTTGGTGGGTAACCAACTCCATCCCATGTTTGGGTACCTATGAGTGGTACACATTATGTCTAGAATATATCAGGACATATGGAAACTAGGAAAGCTTCCTGGTTGTGCTTGTGTAACTGCAGAAATGGAAGCTTTTATATTTTTAGACAATATGTCTGCCCAGTTGAATGAGACCCCCAGATCTGCATAGAAATAAATTAGGGGCATGTACGATAGGGGGAAATGAGTTGCATCTGGTTCCCCGTACAACCTGCACAACATGGCTACCATATACTAGTATGGTCTCTTTAAATTGGTTGTGGGGTACCGACTCTTGGGTTGATACTTGAACTACTTATTTGATTTGTACCATGTGGGGAACAAATCTTTCAGTGTAAGCTCCAACTCGCTGAGGATATGACCATCTAGTATTTTGTTCCTAGCTTCAATATGGTAACACTTAGCTAAATCATCGGGCCTGAATGAAGCTATAGGCTCTTTTCTTGCATTAAAGGCATATTGACTACTTATGTCTACGTTTTTCAAAATCCAAGAAATGGCATCTGTACAAGGGAAGACCGCTAGATGTGTTGCCACCCTGAAAATTCCTAACTTTCGGATGTTCCTAAACACCTGGAGCTCATCTAGTTCCTCCACCTCCACAAAGAAGTTTTATTTATTGAACATATAATACACTTCTCCCCACTTAAAGGTTTCTCCATCCTTCTCTAGGAGTTTCGACGTATCATCATATATGGTCTTGATAATTTTTATCTCTGCTATTTGTTGGGAGCTGCTAGATGGATCATCCCATGTTTCTTTCACCGTCATCTTCTTCTGTGGTGACATTTATGAACCTACAAAAAGGATAAATTTAGAGTGTGTTATTTTAAATACAGCTAAATGATCGGATAATTATAAGAATTACTAAAATTATCAAGACATGGCAAGTTGCTTCTTGCAGATGTCACGTTAATAGTAGACAATGCTCAGTGATATTTTGGGGTGAAACGATTGGGAACCATCTTGGAAAGGTGAAATCAGAGCTCAAGAAAACAATTTCTTCAATAAATATCGGAAGAGTTAGTAACAATTCCTTCGATTGCATCGGAGGAGTTAGTAAGACAATCAATATCTTGTCAAACCCAAAATTCGATGGTGAAGGGCATGTATCTGCATTTATGCATCTCAAAATATTTGACATCACTCGATGAAATCTTAAGATTGTAAAAGACAATGAAATATGCCAATTGTTCATCCTCACAATCGAAGGGTGAATTAAATCATGGTTTAGGACATTTCCAGCAAAATCATCCATAGTTGGAAGCAATTAATGGAAATGTTTATCATTGCTCATGAAAATTATGTCTATGATGAACTCATTGATGAACTGGATGAAATATGTAGGATAAGGAATGAATCTGAGAATAACTTCTTTCGAAAAGTCATGCATATTTACTGCATATTTCCTTAAACTGATGAACCCTCAGGTCAAGAAATATTTGATTGGTTTTCATATCTCGTCTCTATTTATGAAGAATGCAATCTGAATGATAAATCCATCTCTTATTCACAAAATTCAAATTTGAACACAAACAATATAGGGACATAATCTCCAACCAGTACTTTGACACAACTGCAGGGGAATCTTTATCAATAATGTTAGAACCCGTAGCCCTAGAGTGTGAACCATGTAACAATTCTTGTTCCGAAAATCATGATCATATTCTGGTCTGTGATGAATCTTTTACCGACGAAATCCCATCATCTTCAGAATTTGAAGATCTTCATGCACTGTATACAAATCTATTCGAAGATTATCATCCACATGAGCAACCATCTATTTATCATGCAATACACTCTTCACATTACTCTCTTGGTAATGAAACATTGAATTATATACTAGATCAGGAAGAGTTCCCAACCTTGATCGATCAAGTACTCATCCTTAACAATACTTCATCTGGAATGAATTACTTTGAAATTCCTTCATATTTTAAATTTCCGGAACCTGCTGAATCAGAACTTCATCTCGATAACTATGTTTTCTATGACTATTCTTTGGTTCCAGAATTGAATATCATCATCAACCTATCACTCATTGATCCTATACAATTTGAGGTTTTTTACCTTGATTAACATAGGATAATCATTGAAAATCTAAAGTATGTAGAGCACCATGAGTTTGTTGATCCTTATGAACAAATCACATCAAATGAACAACTCATCACCATGCAAAGCATAGGAAAAATTGAATTGATCCAAGAGTATTTGTCGTCTCAATATGCTCTAGAATTACATGTTACTCCCCAGAAGCAGATACATCACTTACCCGTAGATTCTACCCCAATACTCCAACACTCCTTGCATGATTTCGTTGATTTCATAGGAGAAGCTTTGGAGTTATCTTCCGCTTAGTGTTTCCCTCCAACAATCAACTATAATCTCTTCTCTCAACATGCACAATATGTGAAATACGGGCATAGTGAGATTTGTACGGATAATGAGGCACTCCATTTTCAACTAATGATTATGTCAAGTTCTCATTGTCTCACCTCAATTTCTGGAATGAATGTTGTTACCCACTCTGAGACTCCTTCAAAGATTACATTGCACGTAAATTTCATTTGTGAGCTTCGTCAGGTACATCAATCACTTTCTAAATACATGCAACAGTCATATAGAGATCCTTGCAAATTTTATCACGAATCGAATCTTGGTTGGAGGGATCCTACATGTCCACATGCATCATGAATCATAATGCTACCAAATTCAGTTTGTTGGGTGGACATTTATGTGAGTTAATCCTTCATATCCTTCATCTATCACTACTCCATTCTCTACAATTGACCTTCAATGAACATGTGATTGCAGGTTTGGTGTTACTTAATTGGCTTCATTGACATTATGATTACACCTAGCTTCCTTTGAGCCAGTGTAGGTTAGGTTAGAAATAGGATTATCATAGTTGTCTTACTTCCTTTCTTCATGCATAGCTTAGATATTTGTTTTTATTTTCATCTAAATAACATAAGTTTATATTTGTTTTGCTTGCTTCAATAAATACCACCAACTGTCATTAGCTTAGTTTGCAGTTTGTGGTGATCACTTTAGTTTAATTTCCTTTTCATCAAATTTTTCTTCTTTCAATGCAATTCTTTTCATTTTGTTTCACTGAAAGTTTGGTTCTCATCCATCTTCATGAGGAAACCTTGTGCAAAATTCTACTGGAAGATTTGTGTTTTTCTTCAGTAACACCCACTCTAATGTGCATAGTTTAATAGTTTATTACCTTAAGTTTCTAAAAGATGAACATATGTTGAAAAATAGTTTACAACCGAGGGAAATTTAGTTAAGGCCCTTGAAAAGAGAGACATACCAAATGTCCACGTGTCATGGGTTTTAAGGTATATTTTGAAGTTTGAAAGTGTCTTGACCATTCAACTGACTATATACATTATTGCTCTGTATTTTCATCCAGGAAAGGCACCATGATTCAAAAATCATAGCAACAAAAACTAGTAAGACTGATGGTTTGATTTTATAAACCCGCACAGGTATGGTCCGCTTTGTTTTCAGAAAGCATTATCTTTGATTTGGTGTCCCATACCAACCTGAATACAAACTTTAGGCATGGTTTTGAATTCTACACATATGTTTTCTGGAAGGAATTATCTTATCTAGGATTGTGCTAAGTTTAATTTTCTAACGAGTTAGATAATGATGTTCAAAATTGGCTGATAAAATAATTCAGATCATTGATCACTAGTTTCGATTGATTATATATGTTTATTGTTGTTTTGTTGACTCGTCTTGTGGAGGTTTTTTCTTTCTTGAGCAAAGCTATGGCTCGAAGAAGACGAACAAAATGACCATAGGACATGACACATAGGAATCTAATTCATGGATCTGGTACAAACATGCAGTTGGCATCACATGTTTGATTTGAACCAATAAATATATGATCATGTTTGTAGCGGGATAATCTCTTGAGTTGGGGAACGTAGAAATTCACAACAAAACAAAGCATGCCATGGATGACTAATATAAATTCATAAAAGTTACTATCTGAAGCACAAGATTGCAAAAGTGAAGTTTGCAAAATCATGATGAAAGGTGTAATTCTCATCCAGCGCTAGCACTGAAACTCATCTAAATGAAGTATTCTGCATAGTAGCTTTCACATGGATTGCTCTTATCAATAGGCTGCAAACTTCTAGCAGGTCAAAATGTGTGATATCCTCTAAGCCACTGGAAACACTCAATCTATAATTTCTTTATCAATCAACTACATTTCCTCATTACATATTGTTGATCATCATTCATCTAAAAGGCTTGATTTTTTAGTTGCAGCAAGAAATTGGACCGAATTCATCTCTAACCCTGAATATGTCATCTCTCCTAATTCAACATTTTTCTCCCCATTCTTTCATTGTCATATTTTCCCTTCAAAGCAATTCATTTTTTCAATTCTATTGTCTTATGACCTTTGATTATATTTCATGACATAGAAAATATAAAATTAAATCTCAAAATATGGCAGTCGTCCCCTATCAGGCTAAAAAGGCCATCGCTTTCCCCATCCACCGAATGTTAAGCATGCACTAAATAAGTCAGGAAGGAATGGAAAGGAAAGTTTTATGAGACTAGGGGACATGTAGATATCTTTGTCGGGGCTATGGACACTCGCTGGAAGTGGAGCAAGTTCTGTGACACCTTGGTGACTCCATAGGGGCTATGGCCACTCGTGGGCAGTGGAGCAACACCTGCGAGATATCTATATATGCACATGGTGAAAAATATTTATTTATCCCAAACCTATATCAGCACCAAGATGGACATACCAACCTAGATCATCGACACAATTTAAGGAAATAAACTTCATCATTATTCATCCTCCATCTACAAGAGACGAGCTTTGCTAGATGATATGCAAGCATCACTGTGATGAAATCATTCGGGTAACTCTTACGCATTATTCCCATAATTTTTTGAACTTAAAAGTAAATTTCATGACCCTCTATATTTTCTTCTTATCAGTTAGGAAACACTAGAAGAGATTCTGGCTTCGCCCAATGTGTTTCCATTTGTTGTTCCCAAACAAAAACCTCCAAATTTTGTTCTCTTAGCCCTTATCCAAGAAAATAAATTGCCCCCCCCCCCCCTTTAATTCTTCCAACAGGAACCCTCAGACTCTCTCCCTTGTGCAAATAGCTATCCCTAAGTTCTCCTCACCCTACCTCRCCTTATTATTTCCAATTACTATYCATATCACTTTTGTCCGATGATCCTCACTTTGGCAAGTGTCTTCTTCCTRTGTTGATACAKAGTGTACCGACGCATGCATCCTTTTTCCACCTTCACATTGACACGCCATTGATTTTTCCATTAGTTCATTGTCCACCTCTCTTTGAACTTGGATAATGCGYTATCGTGCTTTCGCCAAACCTCACTGACACAAATCTTCATCATCGACGAAGTTCACATGATCAATGATGTCTCACTGATATTGGTCACATTATTATATTCATCGCATGCACACCTTTCACCAGTTGACTCCCTTCCACTAGCGTCATTTCATCACATAACAGTGATGCTCTCTCCTTTTCACTTTGTTGCACTACATATCGACCAAGTTCGCCTCTTCGTCCTCGACGCATTACCCATTGACAAATTTCCCTCTCTTGTCACAAATGTGTCAAGGAAAGGACGTCAACCTCTTGCCATCATCAAGTTCATTTATGATGACATTCTCCCTCTCGCCAATGTTAGTCAAGTCAGTGTAGCCCACTTCTGTCTTGAGTCTTATCTCGTCTCCCTCCCAGCTTGGATCCCTTCTTGTTGCATTCATCATTCAATATCCTTACATTTCCAATGACTAAACTCTCCACACCTATCTAGACAGGTGGTCAATAATTACCTATCTCACATGGTTTGCTTCAGATTGTAGTCGTAATCAAGTTTGTAGTGTTCCACAGTGCTTTCTTTGTGCACATGGTACTAGCTTGCTTGTTTTGTGTTTCTTGACGTTACAACTAAATATTCATTATGGAAGGCTCGCCTAGCATCACATGGGTTAATCACAACTCCTACAGGGCTTTCGTGGTTTTGAAATGCATTTTGGGAGAAATTTGATTCTTTCAGCTCCTAGACAATGCTAAGCACACTGGACGCCAGTTAGCAGTTTTGGCGGATTTATAACTTTGTGTTATTAAAGAATGACCTCAGTCGCAATGAGTGGATCAGGAGCCTCTACATCACAGATGACCCACCAACCGACAAAATTAAATTTGGGTGAAGAAACAAAGAACACATGACCCGAACTTTCTTTAAAAAATGCCTTTGGGTGTAATTTTTCGGCGTCTGTCAAAGTGAATCTTTCATCCTTGAAATAGGCCAGTTGTATTATTTTCTCCATTATGATTCCAACACAATTGACAAAATCAAATTTTGAGGCCCGAAAATTACAAAACGACCACTAAAGATTTCTAGCCTAGTCAGCCTCGACACCCGCAACATCAATAGAATGCTCGAATGACATATCCAATCGTCTTGCTAAAAACATCTCTCCGTGCTCTCTGCATCACAAAAAACGGTACCTCGATCCGAGAATGTATGTGTAAGTTATGAATTGAGCAACCACATGTTAGTATTCTTCATTAATATTCTCCATTTCACACCCATGCGCAAACCAATTGTATTGTATTGAACTAAATTTATTTTAATTTAAAATCATTTAATTAAAATTATTTAATTTGAATTGATTTAAATTCAAGCTTTAAAAAAAAAACATTTCAATTACACGGTTTGGATTTAATATATATATATATATGATTTAACACGTGCAAATGCTGAAGACAATAAATGGGCATCTGTTGGTTGAGTATGAAAGGAAGCATTAATATATCATAAATGAGGTAGAGTTGGGGGCAACATGACCCACGCAAAAGGAAGAGAAAGGACGTGCGCCACCACCTCTAAAGAAAACATGCAACAAACTTTAATGCCCCTTTAGCAATATGACTTGGAGAAGCTAATATCAATTGCACCAATGCGCCGATAGTGTTCGGAAGAGTTAACACTAAGTGCCCCGATAGTGTTCGGAAGGGTTTACAACAAGTGCGCCGATGGTGTTCGGGAGGGTTTATACTAACTGCACCGATGGTGTTTGGTAGAGTCAACAACAAGTGCCCCGACTC
Source organism: Picea engelmannii (assembly GCA_009831015.1). Lineage (NCBI taxonomy): Eukaryota > Viridiplantae > Streptophyta > Pinopsida > Pinales > Pinaceae > Picea > Picea engelmannii. Next base: position 125,725 of record ML817322.1, read on the forward strand.
GGCAACGATAAAGCCAACTCCTTCGAGACTTGTTTTAAACGCATGGATTACCGTATGGTTGAAGCAGAAAATCAAAGTACATATACGGTTCTTGAGGCATGAGGTATGTGAATAACATTGGGTGTATTTTTAAATGGAGAAAGGAGGGGGGTGGGGCAATCCACGAAACCCCAAAGCTTGAATGTGGAAGTATGGTGGGGAGGGGACGTGGCATGCCACCCCTTTTCCCCTCATACTTTAATATGACAAGTAAAATGTGAGGAAAGGGAAGGGAAGGGAAGGGAGGGAAGGCCTCATAAACCCCCTTTTATTTTAATCTTTTGAAACATTTTAGGATTAAATTTTTTTAATAATAAATCCCCAGTATAAGAAACGAGGTAAGAGTGGAGAAACCCATTTTAACAAATTTTTAATTATTTTGAAATTTCCTCCTCTTTCATAAACTTTAAAATCGCATTTAACTAAGTGTTTTTATATGAAACCAAGATCAATGTACGACATTTCAAGTTCATAGATTTAGTAATGAATGCATAATGGTGATATAGAGACAGAGACTAGACTTCAAATTTGCAATAACCACTTGCCCAGAGTGTGTAGATGAGTGCATGTAAAAACAATCATTTGATAAATTTCATAACTCAACTTTCATTTTTCACCTGACAAAGTTCATGTCTTGGCCTTCGACGAAAATCAGAGGAGTTCCCATCAACTCCTCTAATGTGCATTGTAGGAGTTGACATCAACTCCTCCGATAGAAAGTCAGAGGATTTAGTACTAACTCCTCTGATAGCAACTCGAAGGAGTTATTACTAACTCCTCTGATAGCAGGTTGAAGGAGTTAGTATTAAATCCCTCGATACATACAAAATTGTCTTTTGTAAAATGGTCATAACTTTTGACTCAGATGTCTTTTTTGCACTCTCTTTATACCGTTAGAAAGGTATTTCTGAGATATATAACTTTGTAGTTATAGGTTTTAATAAATTCCTAACTTATTTCCATAATTTTTCAATATCAATATCTGGTACATTGTTGGCAACCCTGAAAAACGCAACACCTCAATCATGAGCAGAAAAAACAGGAATTGAATCTAGGGAAGTTACTTGATATTTCAATCAGTTAATGCCTCAATTATTTGCATTGATATGATTATTCTTGATCATTTATTTGGAGCACTCTCATCTATTGTATGTTGAATGTTTCCAGGTACTGAGGGAAGGAGGGGCGTGCTCAACATTGTTGCAATGAAATCTACAACTAAAGATGACGAAGGAGCAATAACGAAAGATGTAGTGGTGATGGAGGAGAAACAAAGAAAATCTCAGACAAACGGATCTAGAAACTCCATGATGACCAACTGTCAAACTCGGATGACAAAGATGCTCCCATGCCCAAGGCCAGTCTTCATGATGTGTGAGGAAAATATGGCCAAAATCCATGATGGCTCGTCAACACTTCGAGAAAAATTTGAAACGTAACCGTTGTTGGTCCTAAGGTCTGCACCTGATTGCTAAAGGGCAAAGCTAGGCCACCTATCAAGACAAAAGCAAGGTTGGGTTGAAAAAATGATATGGATGAGGGTCCTCCTTGGCTGGTGGCACACTAATGACAGACTAGTAAAATAATAGAAAACAAAGGGAAACAACAAACTGCTCAATGAATAATATGTTGCAAGAAGTTCAATGCTTAAAATATCATTTCAAGACATTAAACGTGTATCAAGACACAATTACTCCTTCAGGTTGCGATAAAAGCAAATCTTCACCAAGTAGTAGCAGTTTTCACAGGTTGCATATCAATAAAGACAAGTTACATAATAGCTGAAAGGAAATGACATGTACTTTGCACAAATAAAAAACTGCATTCAAGATAACATAAAAAACACATCAATATTTGAACGAAACACTGTCATCAAGAGTATGTTCACCAGGTAGAGAGCTTTAATCCATGCATAGAATGGGTCCAACAAATCTGATTTCGTGCTATTCCTTCCCAAAAATCCGACCCTCAAAACATTCAAAGACCCCCTATTTAACAGAGCTACAAAGGTTCTCGTCTTTAGGGGACTGAGACCTAATTTTAGGTAATTGTTCATAAAACAAATTATTAACTTGACTATGACATTGGACTTAATCAACAAGAGTGATTCTTATCACACACAGAAGACCACTCTTGTCTCTAATCTAAGAAAATGTTGGAATTAATCAACTAAAAACTACTACCGTCTTTGAGACAAAATTGATGCATGCGCTAGAGGAACTGACTTGGCAAAAAATAGGCCTTGGAATGACAGAACAGAGCTCTGTGTTGAGTAATGGCACGCCTGCGAGTTGTTGGAGACCACTAAAGACAACTGGCTGCATGACCAGATCTTTTCTTGAGGAAGAGGTAGTCTGTTGAAGTGTTCTAGAACCAATCTACGTCGACCTGTCACTGAGACTTAACTCTCTGTCTGTGTATGAGATTTCAGAATCTAAGCACACTCTGTCTCGACTGTAACTGACCCTTCTCCTCGCTTTCACTATGATGACTTGGACGTGAACAGGAAGACGTGGAGGTGAGCATCCAATAGGACGATAGGATGTGTGGAGGTGGATGACATGGATGTAGATGAAGTGAAGGTGATGTGGAGGTGATGCGGTGACCTGATGTCATTTAAGCATGTGATTGCGAAAGTTGTCGAGGGTGGTTTGGGTCCACACCACTCTGGCCCCCACAATCCCCCACAAGTTTCCACGTAACCTTACAACAACACCATGGTTCCAATTGGGGGACTGCTTTGGAAAATTAACGTTCGAGCAGTTTACGTCCCCGCAATGTAGCGTGGTTGTTGATCTGATTGGAATCCGTGATTCGGGTGATATTTACCTACTGCAAGGATCAACATTTCTTGTTGATTTGAGATCAACGGTCCGCGATCACTTCAGGAGTTCGGACTTCAAGCCTTTTTAATGCATAGTTCTTACCATCCTCCCGAGTGTCACATTTTCGAAGTGAGGGATCTTCCTCCACATGGTATATGGGTTTGGACCGTCTAGATTCACTTCGGGAGTTCGAGCTTCAGGAGTTTTCGTCTCCTTGCTCGCGCAATCCTCTGAAGTGTCGTATATCCGAAGAGAGAGATCTGTTGTCGTGTGTCCTTGCTGACAGATGAGCCGGATTCACTTTGAGACTTCGGGTGTTCGGGCTTCGAGAGTTTTGGCTTGTGAGGCATGAAGTTCTCCCGAAGTAGTATGGGCTTGGAGTGACGTGGCAGGCTCTTGGGACTTCAAGACTTCAGCTCTTCGGGACTTCGGGACTTCAACTCTTTGGGTAATTCTTTCTCTAGTGCTTTGCAAACCTCTGGAGTACTAAGTCTCTGAAGTGAAAGATCTGCCTCCACTTGTCCTTGTTGATGGACGGTCCAGATTCACTTCAGGACTTTGGGACTTCGGCTCTTTGGGACTTTTGGTAATTCTTTCTCTTCATGGGTTCTCTCTTGATGTTAAAACCCGCACGATTTCGACACTCCGAATACGCGAAAAATCGTTGATCTAATTGGCTTGATGGATCACCATCGTCGAAAGTTAACCTGTTTGTTCCCACAATCTGAGTCTGAAATTGATCGCTCTGGATTGATGCATTTGTCCATGGGCATTTCCTGTGGATACAAAAAAGGATTGGCCGACCTGCGGTGAGCTCAATCTATGGAAAACATGATGACAAGCATTATGAACCAAATACCACATGTAATTATCCTTCAAGAAACAATAGAAACATAAATGCGCAAAGACTCAATCAAGAAAGAAAAAAATAAGAACCAAGTCACTCAGTAATGGGAAACTGACTTAATCAACCTGAAGAGGACAAATTCGACGAAGGCATAGGGAAAGGAGAGAGGAGAGGCAGGGGTGCAGACCTAGGTTAAAACATTTGCTCCAATTGGGGATAGCTCATCCATGTGAGGTGCTAAGAACTATAGATCGGTGCCTTGATTTTAAATAACTACTCTTTCCTTCCATCACTTACCTTTGTTTCCATCTGTCGGCCTTGTGTATCTGCTACTGTCCCTCGGCCATGCATTTTATTGAATTGAAAAACTGAAATTACACCCCAGTGCCTTGTTGGGCTATAGAGTCTTTATTCACTCATAACTAACTAATCAAAAGAAACAATAAAAGGAAAGCATCTATGGTACAAGAGGGACCTTCCCCCATCCTCAAATGAAATAGTGTTTCAAGAAGCGCCCATTTACTGGGCCTCCAAAGATCTCTGTATTGTCTAGATTGTGCAGGCTAAATGTGTTGTTGTTCAGAACTTCAACCACCTTAAAAGGGCCAAACCATAGGTTGTCAAATTTACCATGCTTGGACTTGTCATCCCTTCTGGCGTCCCACCTCAAGACCAGGTCACCTTTCTGAAAAATCTCCTTCTTGGTTTTCTTATCAAACGTTGATTTGATCTTGCTTTGGTATGCTTCTGTCCTCTGATCTAGTGCTTCTCTTCTTTGGTGAACTTCTATAATCTGGAAGATTCTCCTTTGGATGTCATCGGGTTCCTCATTCTCCTTCTGCAAGAATTTTAGGATTGGTATACCAAGATGAGTGGGAAAAACAACATCTATGCCATAAACAAGTTGGAATGGTAAGGTTCCCAGAGACTTCTTAGTGCTGATTCTGTCAGCCCATAAATCATATTTGAGTTTAGAGTCCCAGGATTTCTTGCTTTTAGTTAATAACTTCTTAATGATCCTGATGAGAGTCTTGTTTGATGATTCTGCCAGGCCATTTCCCCGAGGGTAATCGGGTGTGGAATGTGTCATGGAAATGTTATGATGACCACAAAAGTCAATCATGGCTTTGGACTTGAATGCTTGGGCGTTATTTGTTACAAGCTTACTGGGGCAACCAAATCTGGCAAAAATATTGGTTTCCAGGAAGTTCATGATAACCTTGTCAGTGGCATTCCTGGTGGGCACAACCTCGATCCATTTGGTGAAGTAGTCGGTGGCAGTGTGGATCCACTTGTGTTTTCCACTAGAGGGTGGATTTATCTCTCCTATGAAGTCTAACCCCCATTTCTGAAATGGACTACTAACATTGATAGGTTTTAGGGGTAGTGAGAGTAACTTTTGTTTCCCTGCAAACATTTGGCATTCATTGTAGGATCTAACAGTGGAAAACACATTAGAGAAAAGGGTGGGCCAGTAGTATCCTTCCCTCAGGATCTTGAGAGTTGTGGCCTTCCAATGTTGGTGTCCTCCACATACTCCTTTGTGCATTTATGATATGACTTGTTTGGCTTCATTTTCATCAAGGTGTCTTAACAAGATGCCAACAAGATCTCTCCAATACAAGCTTTGGTTTGAAATGCAGAATTTGATATCTCTCAACTTGAGAGACCTTGCCTTTGTCTTCTTCACATCTGGTGGACATTCAAAATGTTGTAGAAAATAGATGATGTTTTTATACAAAGGTAAAAAGGAGTAGTTTTCAAATACCTGTAAGTTGTCTTGTCCAGGATGTATGATGGGTGTGTATGATTGGGTGAAGATGTGATGCAATTATGACACCTTACAATTCGAATCTGATAGCAATTTGGCCAGTCCTTGCCCCTTGATCAGCTTGGTGGGATTTATGTGTAGGTCATACTCCAACAGTTTGGCAATCCATTTTTCTCTTTTCCCCTCACTGTCTGGCTGGACCAGAATCTCTTTGACACTCCTGCTAGGAAAAAAGGCCATTATGCTAGGCTATAGCACATACACTAATGCAGGAGCATTGTCAGTAAAGCCACATGGGATGATAGCTCAACGCCTTAGTGCACCTTTAAATCAATTCAAAATATTAACGATGGCTTTTCCTACAAATATTTTTTTGAACTGATTGAAAACTGAAGCAGATCAAAACGCTTGGGATTGAATGATAACGAGTGATCTGGGAGTTTCACTCCTAGACTTTAATGTACTGGTGCTTAAGGGGTAGTTATCTTCAAAGATAAGTAGTCAGAGGGAACCTTAGGAACCCTCTTGTGTAAGTAGAGGTAGTGTATTCCCAAATGAGGTTGTTGAAGGAGGATTGTTATTGAATAGGAGGTAGCTACAAGTTAGTTAGAAATCCTCAGAGGAGGAAATAGGAGATAGAATAGTAATTTAAGAGAGCTTGAGAGAGCTGAGACTCTGTCGTAGTCCAGCCTGCACATATTGTAATCAGTTTTTCATATTAATGAAAAAGACAACAGTTTTTCCTGCACATGGTTGTTTATGTGTTGGTGTGTTTCATGAATGTATGTTGTAGATGTACAATAGATTTCATATGCAGTAGGAAGATAGATTTCTCTATCTTTGTTGAGTTTGAAATATTGTTCTGGGTTCTTAGGATGTGCAAGGAGTGCACAACAGAACATTGGAGGTTTTGTAGCCAACACAAGGAGTGCGCATATGGACTCTATGGAGTCAGAAAGGAACATGCCAGGAGGGCACACTGAGGTGATAACAATTCAGGGGAAGCCTTTAGGTTGTTGAATACCTTAGAGGAGAAACTGTGTCGAAGAAACACAGAGAGACAGAGTCATTAAGAAATATGTAGAGCTTGGTCAGGTGGGCATTGAGCAGGTGTAAGAGTGCACAGAAGAACTCTTTGTCGGGTTCAAAGAGAAGAGTATCAGAGGAGGGTACTCATAGAGTTGTTGAGCACTATGTAAAGCTCTGCAAGTGTGCACTAAGAAAAAGTTTTTGAGAAGGGACAAGAATCCCTTTAAGGAATAAAGGGACTGGAATATTAGAACTTGAATAGGAAAAATCTCAAGAGAGACAACACAAGGAGTTCACGCAGAAGTGAACTTATTCCAATATTCACAAGCTCGGGAGGAGTAGTGAAAGTTTGCACACAGAGTGCAAGTGTGCACTAGAGTCGAGGACAATCTTCATTGTCAAAGATCAGGAGCAAAAGCAGAGTCGGGACCCTTTCAATCAGTTTTGCAGAAGAAGGTTTAAAGACGAAAACCTTTGAACACTTAGGAAATTTCCTAAGTCCATGAGAACAAAGAAGCTCAGAAGGAGGAGCGACAACAACCGTCAGATCGGTTGCAGGAAGAGATCTAAACTATCAGATTGGGGCCTAGGATGAAGAAGGGATGAACGAGGAGAATGACAGATCCCATCCGTCATATATGAGTGCAAAGGATCGACAGTCATCCAATCCAGGTAAAGTGTACTGGCCTTAAACCTTTGTGTGCACAGGAGAGCGGACTTTCCAAAGTCCTGAAGTCTCGAAGTGATTAGGGACCGTCCATCATCTAGAGGGACAGGTGGCTCAAGATCTACAACTCAAAATTTTGTATACCAGGAGAGCGATAAATCGTTGAGGAGTAGATCCTGGTCGTTGGTCGCCAGGGGGGTACATGTCAAAATATCTGAGGCTTAGGGGAAAATCACTTCGAAGATTTCATTTGAGGAGTTGAAACTACCCAACCCCAAAGGGATGAAGTAAATTGTAGCCGTCAGATTTAGAGGGACACGCGACATATATATATGAACTTTGGGTGAAAGCACCCTGAAGAGACAAAGTAAATATGGACCATCCGAGCTAGAGGGGCGCATGGTGGAAATCCGTTGTCTTTGGGTGAAAGCACTTTAGGAGGAACGAGTGCGTAGGATTTTGAAACTCTTGAAGCCCAAAGATTCGAAGTGGATCATGACTGTCATATCCAGGGGGGAAACGTGTTGATAGATCATGAACTCCAAGAGAAAGTGAGCGTGGAAAAGTTGAGACTTCCAAAGGCCGAAGTCTCGAATTGGACTAGAGTTGTTGATTCAAGGAGGACACGTGGTAGAAGATCTTCCATTTCGGAGAAAAGTCACTCCAAGAGAATAAGGAGTGTGTTGGACGAGAACTCTTGAAGGTCGGAGAGACAGAGTTCATCTGATTCATTCATTCACCGAGGACAGGTGTCAACAGATCTTCCACTTCAGAAGATAGCCATTTAGGAGGAAGCAAGGGCAGAGAGTTTGAAATTCCCGAAGCCCGAATTGTCGAAGAAAATCATGACCATTGATTTGAAAGGGACACACATTGATAGATCATGGAAATCTAGGAGAGTGTGCTCCAGAGAGAAAGAAAGAAAAGGAGGTTGATCTCGGCCTTCGGTCAAGAGGCACCATCAGAGATCACAAGATCGACAATAGTGCTTGATTACGGGGACAAAATGTACTCAGAATTTAAAAATCCTAGAGTGGGCCACAATTGAAACCATGGTATTTCCAAAGGGATACGTGGCAGCTGATAGTGAATTGTGGGAAGAAAAGCGGTGTGGTGTCAAACCACTCTTGGCCACCCTGCAATCACATGCTTACGTGAGGTCATATCCTGAGGCCACATGTGAAGGAAAGGACCTCGTGAAGTGAGCTAGTGTCTGTTGTTCGAATTCTTCAAAGAAGCCAGAAAAGAGCCTGCAGGTTTGCCAGAACCTGCACTTTGAAGGAAAGGGGACCTGTGTAAATTAGTTTTTTTCTAGCAGAGGCCTGAAGAGTCGATTCGACTCCTTGATTTGAACGATCCTAGACTGAGAGGTCACACAACCCCGAGGAAGATAAGGGGGGTCTCTATCAAGTGGTATTAGAGATGATTTTTGCTTGTAGATAGTAGGCAAAAGAGGAAAGGAGATGAAGGAGATAGTCTAGATACATCAAGTAGTATCAAAAGCTAAAGTTCTCCTATAGACAACAGGTGAAGGTGAAGACAGAGTATTGATTCTCTGTGTGAAGGATTGTTGCAATTCTGTAGCAGTCAGCAGACATCCAGGTGAGATGTGGGAGAAGTTGGAGATGCTCTCAGTTTCCGAGTGAACAAAAGACTTGTCAGGAGGGTAGGTATAAGGTGAAAATGGATATTGAAGGCCATGGGCATGGTCAAGGAAAGGACTGCAAACAGAAAATTAAAGAAGAAATTGACAAAGAGCTCATTGAGATAAGAGCAATAATGGAACAATTGACATTGAAGATGCAACATGAGACAAAGGTACACTGGAGGTATGAATGGCCTCTGAACAGGAAGGTAAAATGGCTTGTTCAAAAGTTGTTGGCCAGAAAGCAGCAACAAATAGTAAGGAGGTGGCTAAGGTAAGTTGAATCCCTTAGTGACACAGGGAAAGTGGTTCACATCTATGAGCCATAAGTTAGAAAGAGCCTTAGTGATGAAGGTTCAAATTTCTAGGGGGGAAATAGGAAGAGATGAAAATTCAAATTTCCCGGTGGGCAAGGGAAAGAGGAGGAGATTGTTTGACAGTCTCATGAAATTAGCTGAGAGTTCATATCAGCAAGGAGATCTGATGGAGGAGGACCAAAGGAACATTCTGATCATTGGAGGAATTGAGATATTCCTACCAAGAAACCCAGTTGAGGCCAGAACGTGTGTTGCAGATGCAACAACAGAAAGACAACCAGTTGTGACTGTCATAAAGGAGGAAAGGAAGAAGAGACTCAAGTCTTCCCCAGAAGAATAAGAGGAAGAGAATTCAACAAAATTTCTCAGAGTTTTCAGCCAGGGAGTTGAACAGGAGATGACTGCAACACTGGAGTCTGCAGTAGAAGAGGAATAAGACAACATAGACTTTGTTGATCTATGGGAAGAACTGGAAGCCTTGGAGAGAAGGGTGATAGTGCAAAGCATGCACATACAACAAGCTAATTTGGAGACAGGTGGAGCAACATACCAGCTTGGGGAGTAGCTGGAGGAAGTTGGAGTTGAACCAACACTAGAGGAGATGACAGAAGTCAATCTGTCAGAGGAGGAAGTTGAGTAGCAACTTAGTGGTGAGACTGCAGAACTGGAGTTTGCAACAGAGTGGCCATCTAGTGCCATTGGAGATGAATATAACATGAAGGGTCAGATTGATTAGATTGGTAAGGAAGGGAAAGAGCACACATTTCAATGTGCCCAAGAGATGGATAAAGAAGAGCATTCGATGGAATCTCAAAACTTTCAGCCAAGGAGATGAACATAAGGAAAATGTAGAATTGGGATCTACAATAGAAGGAGATGAGCATTCAAATGAATGGCTTGAAATTTTTAGCCAGGAAGCTGAGAAAAAGATATTTTATAATGTGAACCTACAACAGAGGAGGAAGCAACAGATAGCATGGATATTTTTGATCTGTGTAAAGAGCTGGAGGCCCTGGAGAGAAGAGTAAAGATGCAAAGTCATCTTACCCAACAAGTTAAGTTGGAAATTGATGGAGAGAAGATGCAACAGAGCATACTGTAGGAGGAAATCCAGCTAGTGGACCAACTAGAAGAAGTGATAGAGGAGGTAAAGAGTCTGATGCTGGAATCATCACAAGAATCAGTCATCAGAGAAGTATGGGACAAAAGAAAACCTGCAAGAGAAGCAGGGAAGAAGAAACAACAAAGAAAAGGAGAAGATGAACAACTCCAAGAGAAGGTATGGGACCTTGGAGGATCTCACCAACAAAGCAGAGAGAGCCATGAGAAGCATCTCATGATTTTCCCAGTAGTGGAGTATTATGAAGGAGCATCATCAGCAAATCCACATAGGATGACAACTCAGCGCCTTAGCACACCTTTAAATCAATTCAGAATATTAACGATGGCATTTCCTTTAAATATTTTTTTGAACTGGTTGAAAACTGAAGAATATCAAAACACTTGGGATTGAATGATCATGAGTGATATGGGAGTTTCAATCCTAGACTTTGATGTAATGGTGCTTAAGGGGTAGTTAGCTTCTTTCAAGAATATAGGTAGTTAGAGGGAACCCTAGGAACCCTCTTGTGTAAGTAGAGGTATTGTATACCCAAATGAGGCTACTGAAGGAGGATTATTACTGAATAGGAGGTAGTTGCAAGTTAGTTAGAAATACTCAGAGGAGGAAATAGGAGATAGAATAGTTCTTTGAGAGAGATGAGACTCTGTTGTAGTCCAGCCTGTACATATTGTAATCAACTTTTTGTATTAATGAAAAAGACAACAGTTTTTCCTGCACATGGTTTTTTATGTGTTTGTGTGTTTCATGAATGTATGTTGTAGATGTATGATAGATTTCATCTGCAGTAGGAAGATAGATTTCTCTATCTTTGTTGAGTTTGAAATATTGTTCTGGGTTCTTAGGCTGTGCAAGGAGTGCACAAAAAAACATTGGAGTTTATGTAGCGAGTGCAAGGAGTGTGCATATGGACTCTGTGGAGTCAGAAAGGAACGTGCCAGGAGGCTGCACCAGAGTGATAACAATTCAAGGGAAGCCTCTAGGTTGTTGAATACCTTATAAGAGAATCTGTGTTGAAGAAGAACATAGAGATAGAGTCACTGAGAACTCTATAGATCTCGGCTAGGTGGGCATTGAACAGGTGCAAGTGTGCACAGAAGAAATTTCTGTCGAGTTCAAAGAGAAGAGTATCATAGGAGGCTACTCACATAGTTGTTGAACACTTTGTAAAGCTCTGCAAGTGTGCATTAAGAAAAAATTGTCGAGAAGGCACAATAATCCCTTTAAGGAATAAAGGGACTGAAATCTTAGAACTTGAGTAGGCAAAATCTCAAGAGAGACAACACAAGGAGTGCATGCAAAAGTGAACTTCTTCCAAGATTCACAAGCTGAGGAGCAGTAGTGCAAGTTTTCACGCAGAGCGCAAGTGTGCGCCAGAGTCGAGGAAAATATTCATTGTCAAAGACTAGGAGGAAAAGCAGAGTCGGGACCCTTTCAATCGATTTCCCAGGAGAAGGTTTAAAGACCAAAACCTTTGAATACTTAGGAAATTTCCCAAGTCTGGGAGAACAAATAAGCTCAAGAGGAGGAGCGACAACAACCATCATATCGGCTGCAGGAAGAGATTTGGACCATCATATTGGGATCCAGGATGAAGAAGGGATGAATGAGGAGAGTGACAGATCCCATCCATCGGATTTGAGCGCAAAGTATCGACAGTCGTCCGATCCACGTAAAGTGCACGGGCCGTAAACCTTTTTGTGCACAGGAGAGCGGACTTTCCAAAGTCCCAAAGTCCCTAAGTGATTAGGGACCATCCATCATCTAGAGGGACATGTGGCTCAAGATCTACAACTCGAAATTTTGTAGACCAGGAGAGAGAGAAATTGTCGAGGAGTCGATCCTGGTCATTGGTTTCCATGGGGTACGTGTCAAAAGATTTGAGGCTTCAGGGAAAATCACTTCGAAGATTTCAGTTGAGGAGTTCAAACTTTTGAACCCCAAAGGGACGAAGTAAATCATAGCCATCCGATTTAGAGGGACACGTGATAGAGATATATGAACATAGGGTGAAAGCACCCTGAAGAGTCGAAGTGAATCTGGACTTCCAGATCCAGAGGCACGCGTGGAGGAAATCCGTTGTCTTCGGGTGAAAGAACTCTAGGAGGAACGATTGCGTAGGAGTTTGAAACTCTCGAAGCTCGAATAGCCAAAGTGAATCGTGACCGTCAGATCCAGGGGGGACACACGTCGACAGATCGTGAACTTCGAGTGAAATCACTCCAGGAGAAATTGAGTGTGGAGAAGTTGATACTTTCGAAGGATGAAGTCCCGAAGTGGATTGAGTCATTGATTCGAGGAGGACATGTTCGGAGAAAAGTCACTTTGGGAGAATAAGGAGTGTGTTGGACTAGAACTCTCAAAGGCCGGAGAGGCAGAGTTCATCTGAGTCGTCCATTCGCTGAGGATAGGTGTCAGCAGTTCTTCCACTTCATAAGATAGCCATTTAGGAGGAAGCAAGGGTGGAGAGTTTGAAATTCCCAAAGCCCGAATTGTCGAAGCAAATCATGTTTGTTGATTTGAAAGAGAAATGTGTCAATAGATCGTGGAAATATGGGAGAGCGTGCTTCGAAGAGAAGTAAATAAAAGGAGGTTGATATCGGCCATCGGTCAAGAGGCACCATCCGAGATCACAAGATCGATGGTAGCGCTTGATTGTGGGGACAAAAAGTGCTTGGACTTTAAAAATCCTAGAGCGGGCCGCAATCGAAACCAAAGTATTTCCAAAGGGATACATGGCAACTGATAGTGAATTGCGGGGAGAAAAGCGGTGTGGTATCAAATCACTCTTGGCCATCCTGTAATGACATGCTTACGTGAGGTCATAGCCTGAGGTCACATGTGAAGGAAAGGACCTCGCAAGGGGAGGTAGTGTCTGTTGTTTGAATTCTTCAAAGAAGTGAGGAAAGATCCCGCGGGTTTGCTAGAACTTGCACTTTAGTTGGGGCCTAGCAGAGGCCCGAAGAGTCGATCTGACTCCTTGATTTGAACGATCCTAGACTGGGAGGTCACGTAGCCCCGAGGGAGAGAAGGGGGGTCTGCATCATACACCTTGAAGGATTTGGGTTCTTTAACCATTGCATAAGCATGTTTCTCTAATATATCATACTTCAACTCAGCATCTCGGAGGGCTCTACTGAAAAAGGGTATGGGTTGTTCATGCCCTTCTTCATTTTTCTGCAGTATCACAACAACAATGGTTTCCTCGGAAGAAAAGGAGAAGATGAAGAAATATTTGATATAGTCATGACTGGCTATTCAACTAAAGCTTGCTTGATTCTTTGGAAAAATGATTTTTCCTCCAAGGACCATTTTATCGCAACATATTTCTTCAACATGTTAGTAATAGGCTTCATAATTTCTTCAAAATTTGGCACGAAACGTTTGAGGAAGTTTATCTTACCAATAAAAGACTGGACAACCTTTTTATTTCTGGGGATCTCAATCTCTTGAATGACACACACCCTCTTTGGATCAATTTTTATACCTCCTGCCGATATGATGTGACCCAGGAGCTTTCCTTCTGGCATGGAAAAGTGAGATTTTCTAGGATTCAGGGATATTCCATACCTCCTACATTTCTTGAAAACCTGCTACAAATGTTCATCATCATACTTGGAGAAAATGGTGATGTAATCCAAGTATATAACCATAAATATTTCTTTTTCCCCACAAAAGCTATGTCCATGGCCCTCTGAAAAGTGGCCCCTATGTTCATCATCCCAAAGGACATCTTGTCATACATGAATGTTCCCCATGGGGTAGTGAATGTTGTTTTTTCTTTATCCTCTTCAAAAAATGCTATCCGCTTGTAACCAGAGTATCCATCTAACAAGGAAATTTTGTGTGCACCTACCACCCTCTGTAAAATATGATCCATCTTGGGGAGGGGGTAATTATCCTTCAAAGAACACTTGTTGAGATTTCTGAAATCAACACATAAGCGTAACTCCCCACTTTTCTTCCTTCCAGGTACTAAGTTGGCCACCTAGTTTGAATACCTCAATGGTACAATAATCTTAGCATCCAACATTATTTTCATCTCTTTCTAAATTATGGACATTAACATGGGATTAAATTGTCGAATATTCTGTCTGAATGACTTGGAGCCGGTATTTAGAGGGATATTATGCTGGATGATGTCAGTTTCAAGTGTCTTCAAATATTCATAGGACCATGCAAAGGTATCAAAAAACTTTTTAATGAGACTGACATACCTGTATTTTTGTTCTGCAACTAATGCTTTGGAAAACTTGATGATCTTGCGATTCTTAGTGGTCCCAATATTGCAATTTGTCACCTCTTTTTCTTGATTCTTCATGGAAGTTCCTTTGTAAAAATCATTACTATCAAACAACCTTTCCAATGACACTATTCCTCTTGGAATGTGATTGGTTTTCATCTCCACAATATCATGACCAACTACTATCTTCAACATATGAGATGTTTGTTGATCTTCTAATTCCTCCTTTTCACCTTCTTGACTTTTTTGATCAATTGAGACATTGGAGAATTCATCAATGGTATGTAGAAACCTCTGGAGTTCTAGATCATCACTAAAGACTTTCCAGTTCTTTATGTTGTCTGGTATGGTGGTTCTATGTCTGATTTCCACCTGATATTTAATATTTGGTCCAATGGGAGGCCTGAAAGTGTTGGCAGAAAAGGCCAGAGAATCAACCTTTTGATTTTGTTCTTTGGGAATGAAGGAAATGTTAAATGCTAGAAATAAATTATCGATCAGATCCCATACCTTGTTTCTGTATTCCCATGCTAGAAATAAATTATCGATCAGATCCCATACTTAAGATGTTTCCCTCATATTAAGTAGAGGTTTGATGTAGATTGGTAAATTTCCCACCACCATCTAGATCTATTGGACAATGGTTGGTGCACTGCTAGACACCCCTTGTATGTATCTCACTAATTTGGAAGAAATATCCACGGCTCAATCCAAGCATGGCCTCTACTAGATGACCTCCTTCATGTCTTTCTTTAAGAATATGAGGTCCTTAGTGCCATTGATACAAATACCATTATCCTCGCATGTTGAAATCATTAGTTGTCATGTAGGATTACATATCTTCGAAGATGGTGAACATGATGGGGTGTGAATTCACAGTGGGCTAGTTTGCATTGAGGATTATGCTCTACTGACCCTTAATTATACACACTACACACAAATATCCTCTAAAATGACCAAGATTCCCCATTTCATCATAAGGTTATTCCCACAACAAAAGATGAGTAAAAAATATGAAGCATCAATATCTCATGACTTGCTACTCCCAATCTATCACAAGGATACAAATTTTCAATTGAGCATTTAGGAGTTTGTGAAGAATTATTCATTGTGCTTGTTGGGAAGGAGATAAAGTGGTTCATGGTGGTGACTATTCCTATGAACCATCCTCTCATCGTTGTTTTTCCCAAGATATCAATGAAGGATTTGAGGTTTGAGCAAAGCAAACCACTGAGAATTTTGTGTGTAGTGAACTTCCAATGCATGCTTGTTTTTATTGACAACGAGTCAATCATACATGTAGAAAATTATTTTATTCTTATTTTGAAACATATGTTTCATATTTTGGCCTCGTGTATGTAGGGATTTCCATCCTCTTCACACTGGAACAATTTATGCTCTGCCTAATATTGAAAAACTACAAGTTACAACTTCTCATATACATTCTTTCAATAGTTTAGTCATATGCATTTTTTCAATAGTTTAGGACATGGAACCTTCCAATTTCTATGACAACTGGAAAATAAATCACATGTAGTGCAACGCGGTGATTCTTATCTAAGATGGGAGCACTACCTTTTAGATTACTCTCCTGGATGGATGGGAAAACCTAGTTCTTTCCTAAATTTTATTATGTGTATATGACCATTTTTGGGTTAGAATTAATACTTTTTTCTTTCAATTCTTATTTCCTACCTTTAAAAGTTTAGATTTTTATTACAGTGAACTGCAAACCCTCCACAAAAATCTTATTCCAGCTAAAATAATTAGCTTCGCATCTCCTATCAATAAAATCTACATGTTCACATCAACCCAATTCATAACCGCATTTATAAAATAAACATTTCAACCAATTTACAATATAACAATGTAATGTTTGCACCTTCACGGATAATTGCTAATATTATAAACAATACTTAAAATGAAAGGGAGTGAGGAATAATATGTATGGTTGGAAATATGTAAATCTATCTGATAAAGATGAAAATAAAACAGTTGATTTTGTATATAAATGTTCTTTGGATATCTAAATTTTATAAGCATGGTTTACTATAAGTGTGCATTGCATCACGTTTTCACATTAAATATCATTGTTCTTCTACATTGATAAGAAGAGGAATACCAACATTTTAAGCTCTCTTCGGACTCATAAAGGATTTTGTTAAGTTATATTAATGGTTGTATTCTAAACATCATATGAATTTGTCCTTTTTAGGTCTTCCATAATCATTGAAAAGGGAAATCAATATAGTTATTTGGATTAATGAAATTGCACGTATCAAGTGTTAACATTGTATAATTTAGTTGTAATAATTTTTAGCAAAGATTTCCTAGCCGAATTTGGTTGTGGCAAGTAAAAAAAAGGTCAAAAACATAGAATGTTTAGTCTTCTACAAAATTTAAGCAATACCAAAGCAATATCTTTTTATTTATGAATATTCAAATGATTATTTGGGTCCAAACTTGGTTATGCCTAGTACAAAATTAAAGATGAAAAACCATAAAGATATTATTCCATTGTTAATAATTCAATCTTCTACATAGAAACACCTTTTATATAGGAATATATAATAAGGATGTCACATTTGACCATGTCTCCCTTTTTATTTTAATAAATATTGTACTCAACTAATTAATCATTCATTAAGTTATACTATTTACTATCCTCTAGGTTCCCATACCATTTCCTCTCATTTTAGATGGAAATAGTCTATGATTTCCTCCTAGTTTAGGAAGAACACTAGATAATATCTTCTTGTACTTGTTTAAAATGAGCCCTCATCAAAATGAAGAAGGTTCCAGGAGCCTTGAAATAATAGTATGTTGTTGGGGCCATAGAGGCCCAATACTAAGGGAGTGAATCCCTAGCTATTGTGGAAGTTTGAAGTATAAGGGTTATATACCATATGTTACCAACACATATATGTTTCTTCTTACATGAAATGAGGCTTTTACTTCGAGTGCAACACTAAAATAGGAAAATAACAAGGCATCTTATGCTATGCAAGGATTCTACTTCGATTGTGAAACCAAAGTAGGGGGTGGGGATTAAAATCTCATTGAATGGCCCCATTTTATTATCAAATTTCTTCAAAATGGTTTTTACTCTTGCACTCTTCTTTCTAATCCTTTCTTGAACTATTTAGTGAGGTGTCTCCTATGTAACATTATTTCCAGCCTAAAGGTCTTGACCAAAAACAATTTGGCTAGTGCTTACAATTTATTCTTCCTTGGGATCAAGGACATTGTTGTTTTGTCATGCACGTAACCAACAATCCTTGGGATACCTTTCCTCATTCGTTATTCTTCCATTAGAGTGGTGGGAAAAGGGCCCCTTGAGGGTCTATTTTATTTTTTCATATCCTTGTCTATTTTAGCATGTGATGTCCAACAATCTATTGTTTGCAATGTCTTCCAGTATAATTATTTTGGCTTTTGTGTTTATTTCCAAATTATTGATAGTATATTGAAAAATTTGTTGGGATAGGTGTGTCATACACCTTGTAGTAATGTAGTGGAGTAGGTAATGATTGTTGAGTAGTAGTAGGGAATAAATCTAGAGAAGTGGCAGGGAATAAATGCATAGAAATATCAGGGAATAAATGTTGTGGGCTACCAGGAAGTGCACCACACTTCCTTGGCCACTCAGGATGAGGGGGTGTTTATTAATTAATATTGTATTTAGTGTTGTAGTTACTTTCAGATATTTCTATTGTGGACAGTAGTTCACTTTAGCACTTTCTGTTGCAAGCATTTAGTGCACTTTTAGCAAGTATTGTTGTAAACATTTAGATAGTTTCTACAACTTATATTGTAATCAGCTAATAATGAGAAGGAAAAATTTTCCTTGCTTATAGAAGGCACTCTTCTCTCACTCGAGAATGTGTGATGTTTATTTTATGTTCTAATTATTATTTTTGATTTTCATGTATATTTTGTTTTCTCTGCTCCAGGTTGTCTAATTTTTGTTCTCCATTGCACATTTTAGTTTTCTATGTATTTTCATATATGAATTGCAGATCAATTGGTATGAGATCCTAGATCCAAGTTATCTTCTGCTCAGCCACATAATTCAAAAGAGAGGACATCCAGCAAAAGAAAATTCTCAGAGCTAGATGTCCTTCTCAAGACATCCAGTGCGCCCTCCTTAGGGCATATAGCACATTCATTTTTCACCATTATCCACACACCCTCTTCAGGGTATCGAGAGCATTCTCAGTTCCCTCAGGAGTTTATTGATTCTGAGAACAACATCCAATGACAGATTGGCATCCGCGATGAATGAAAATTATGTTTCCACATAGAGATCCATCTACATAGGACTCTGCATCCACCGCCACAACTCCAATTTAGGATTTAATGATGGATCTCTGAGAGCTCCTCCATCTGTAACAATGCAGAGCTCCAACACCCATGTAGCTTGATACACGCTTCCAATTACCGAAGTTTTTGGTTCAAATGAATGTCGATAATTTCGGCTCTTCTCTTCATAGTCTTTCCACATACTTATGTACATGTCTTGAGATTACAGAAGACATGAATATTCAAATCATTAGTCTGCAACTTGAGGGAATTGTGAAAACATGGTGAGACACTCAGTTGGATAATTCTTCTTGGTTCATGGACATAAGCAACCCGGTCAAGACACAGACAACACACATTACAACAGGGGAGGGATTTTGCAAGGCACTCAGAGATCGCTTCTATCCCTGGGGATATCAACAGAACCTCCTTTCCAAATGGTTGTAGCTCCGAAAAATCACCTGTCAGTTAGTACAAATATACAAGATGTCTTCTGTAAGTTGTGCATCCAACTACATATTTCAAATCTGGAAGAGGTATTGATTGTCAAATTTAATTCTGGTTTATCAACAATTTTACAACGTGAAGTTGATTTTTTTGAGTCTCCTTCCTTAGAAAAGGCCTTTCTTCAGGCCTTGGTCATGGAGTGTAAATTGTCTCCTCAAATATTCTCTCCCCCAACCTGATATGGTCCTTCTACTGCTAGTCCTTTGCATACTGAGCATTCCCTAGTTTCCCCTGCTTCCCCATCCACACCCAGAAATGCACCCTGGTGTACCTTTCATAAGACCAAATCACATGCATATGCATATTGCCATGAAATTTAGAACATTTGCACCAACCAGACTCTATTTTCATAGGTTACTTGACTAGATTCCCCTACCCATGTTGATGTAGTCCCTCTCAATAATCCTACCGAAGTGGACCCTTCTCTAATCCCAATGACCAATAATGAAATCAACATCTCTAATATACCCATGTTTACACGTAATTGTCATATTAAACATGAGTTGGCTACTCTCATATTGGAAAATGGAAGCTAAAAGAACCTCGTGGCCCATAACTTGGTCACACACCTAAACCTCCCCACCACTTTGCACCCAACCCCATACCATCTTGGTTGGGTACAAAAGGAAGGCCCTCGTCTCACTGTCTCCTAGTGTTGTGTGGTTACCTTTGCAATTGGCCCTTTCTGGGATACCATGGTGTGTGATTTCTCTCCTCTTGGTTGTGTCGATTTGTTACTAGGAATTTCCTACCAACATGCCCAACACACTATCTATCATGCTAAATCTCATCAATACCACTTACAACATGAGGGGAAATCCTATGTTCTTACTTCTTTTGCTCTTAAATCAACCCATCCTAATACTAACCATGCATCCATTAATCAAGTCAGTTTGAACCAATGCGTCTCTTTGTGTTTAGTTCACCCCATTAACCCAAACAACCAGAATAACCATGTAACTTCTGCCATCGATCCCCCACTCCAAGAATTTGCAAATGTCTTCACACAACCCATTTAATTTCCCCCATATCACTCTAATGATCTCACACTTGATCTAATTCTTCTTGCTTCTTTTCCTGACACCCTATCCTATAACATCACTACCCAATATGCCACTTAGATGGAACACCCAATTGGTCAACCTTTTAACTTAGGCAATATTCAACCTTCATTGTCTCCATTTGCATCCCCCACCTTTGTTATCACAAACAAGGATGATTTGAAATGGCACCTAGTGACCCACTACCATGCCCTTAATAAATCCAATGTTAAAACCTGCTACCTCCTACCCTAGATTGAGGTATTGTTGGACCACTTACAAGGGGATTATTCCTTAAAAGAGATGGATTTGACAGCTAGCTACCATCAAGTTTGCATGAATGAAGACAGTCATTTGAGTAAATGTCTAATCATGTATCTTGATGATATCTTGGTATTCAATAATTCTTGGGCATGACATATTTAGCATGTCTGCAACATACTTGAGCTACTGCGGGCACATACACTTTAGGTAAAGAAATCCTATGTTGGACACACATCAGTTACACATTTGGACTCATACTGGACATGGTAGGGGGTCAATCAGATCCATCTCAAGTATAGTTTTTGGCACAATGGCTAGCACACTCTTATTCCCATGACCTCAATATTTTTTTTTGAAAGGTTGGGCACCACTTTTCTCAACTTCCACTCGCATTATACTCTGCACAGGTTCTTCGTTTGCAGGATCAAAATAATACATTTGATATTAAGAAGGATTTATTTCATTTTTATAGTGGGGCAACACTTAAACAAGGAGGTCATTCGATGGCATTCCATTCAAAGACCCTTGCTTCTTATAGATCGTCACATCACAAGCATGAACATCCGTCAACTCAAAGATTTATCCATATGTTGGATCAATGCTATACTTAGGAAGTAGTTTCCTTACAAGCAACCCATGACCATGTGAAATAGAGGCATCATAAGAAGCACACACCATTGTTATTTCAATTAGGGGATCATGTATGGCTCTTGCTGGACAAGTACCAATTCAAAAACGAACATCATTTGTAACACAATTTCCCTCATTTGATGGCAGAAGAAGGGATTCTTCTAGATCTAAACAGGGAGGAATTTGGCCACCAGGAAGTGCGCTCCACTTCCTTGGCCACTCAGGATGAGGGGGAACTCCTTAATTAGTATTATAGTTAGTGTTGTAGTTAGTTTCAGATATTTCAATTGTAGACATTATTTCTCTTTAGCACTTTTTGCTGCAAGCTTTTAGTGCGCTTTTAACAAGTATTGTTGTAAGAATTTAGTTATTTGTCGCAACTTCTATTGTAATCAACTAATAACGAGAAGGAAATTTTTTCTTTTCTTATAAAAGGCACTCCTCTCTCACTCGAGAAAGTGTGATGGTTATTTTCTGTTCTAATTCTTCTTCTCCATTTTCATGTATATTCTATTTTTTCTGCTCCATGCTATCTAATTTTTGTTCTTCATTGCACATTTTAGTTTTCTGTGTATTTTTAGGTATGAATTGTAGATCATGCTGAATTGTGGAAGGGAATAAATACATATCACTAGTAGGAGATGAATGTTATGTAGTAGGATTTAGCCAATTACTTTCTAGTGTTTTTCAACATGTAGAATTGTAAAAATATAAATGGTTTATGGTTTTGTTATGCCTATTTATTCAAAGTTAGGGTTGGAGGAAAAAAAAGTGTAAGTTTTTATTCATTGTCATGCTACCGAAATTTCTCCAAAATCCTTATGCTACTACTGAAAAATATTGTTGAGAGCATAAAGACTCTATATTGTAACCATTTAGTTGTTGAATAATACATTGAGTGTGCTTTAGAGTGTGGGGTTTTACTCCCATAGGTTTTCCCTAGGAAATCATGTTGTTAATGGTTTGTCGTTTATTTAATTTGTTTGAAACTATTTTATCATAATATTTTGCACATTCTTCTCTCATGTATTAGTGTAAGAAGTGTCTCATGCACCTCTACTTCCTTTCATTTGGTATCAGACCCTCATCACCTTGGATTCAAGGTGTTAGGGACACGTATTTTCTTTATCTAATCTTGGTTTGAGTGGGAGATTGTGTAGAAGGAAATATTGTTGCATGGAAATGGAAAGCACATATATATTAGAAATGGATAATTTTAATGACATTGACTTTGAGTTACGAAATCTCAAGATGGAGGATATTCTTGTAGATTGATATATATAGGTTGCAGTATCTAGAACCAAACATGATGGTATGTAATTTGAGGAGTGTGTAGTGTTGGAGAGAAAGGCGAGAATCCTTATCAGGATATATTTGGTTGATTTGGCATTAATAAAAATTTCTAAAGAAAAATTGTAGCAACTCTCTGGAAGAAGTTGGGCGATTTGTATTAGGCTAAATCCTTGGTTAATAAACATTTGTGTAAAAAAAATTGTCTGCCTTGAGAATGGGTGATGGTGATTCTATAGTTAGGAACCTAAATGAATTTAACACTATTTTAACCTAGTTGATCTCATTTGGAGTGAATATGGATGAGGAGGATCGTTGTATGACCATTTTGTGTTCTTTTCCAAATTCATGGGACAACCTAGTAATGGAAATTGGAAGCACTATAAAGACACTAGTGCTTGATGAGGTTGTAGTTTCTTTACTCTTGGAGGAGGTGAGGTGGAAAGTTTTTCAATCCACCAATGAGGCATTGGTTTTTTATGAAAGAATGAAAGAGAAAGGAAATAAGAGATAAAGTGGAAGATCCAAATCATGTGGGAGACATAAATATCCTAGAAAGTCCAAGGAAAAATGTTGGAACTACAACAAGGTCGAGCAATTCAGAAGGGATTGCAAGGAAGAGAAAAAGAAGAATAAGAAGGAAAATAATTGTTCTGATGAGTCTAAAAAATATTCTCAAGAGGATGGTGGATATTCCTTTGTTGCTACTTTGGAAACTCGTGTAGGCTATATTGCATGGTTGATAGGCTCTAGAACTTCCTTCCATATAACTTTCCATAAACACTAGTTTTTAGTATATGAGAAACATGATGGTGGGATGGTATACCTTGGTAATGACTCTTCTCTTAGCATAGTTGGACATGGTAGAGTCTTTATCAGATTCCTTGATGGAAGAGTTGTAAGTCCCTCCTATTTCAGGGCCTAAAAAAATGAAAAAAATAAATATATAAATTTCCAAATCTCCTACTAAAACAACTGCAATTTAGTATAGAATTTTCTTTCATGATTTTCTTTATACCGGGAATGAACGGGTAAATAGACATAATAACAAATTAAACAACATAATAACACCAACAACATATTAACAACATAAACTTAGTAAAATGCATACCTCGACCTACAGGTTGGTTGATTTAGCCCCTGGTTCTCTTGTTCTTGAGCTTGTCCAAACTACCAACTGAATACTAACCTCCCAGCCAACTAGGAACGGCCTCTTTGGCTCCCTAGCTCCAGGAATACTTGCGGTTTCCTAGCCCCCAAGCCCAAATTTCCCAGCAACAACAATGTCCTTGTGAGAGTCCCCCCTCCCCCCCAAATAAAATATGTTCTTCCAATTTCCTCTTCTTCTCTTCTACTATTTTTTTTCCCAAAAACCAAAGACCCCTCTCCAATTCCTCTCCCCTCTTCCTTATCCTCCTCCCTCGAATCCTTCCCCCTCCTTCAATTCCCCAACTTCTTTATCCCCCCATTAATTCCCCACAACCTTATCCCCCCATTAATTATTTCACCTACCTTTTAATAATAAAATAATAAAAAGACTCATTTAATTTATTTTAATAATTAATTAAATTTAAATTAACAACTATGCTAAATAATTAATCAAATTGGGTTGTTACATACACCCACCCATCAAGAAAATTCATCCTGAAGTTAGAGTAATTTAGAATACAAGGGTAATGACACATGATTCATACATCCACTTCAAATAAACAACATCATCAATTTAAAACACTTATGCATACTAGTGTACATGTGCAAGGCATGCATGTGTAGCTAAGACATACAAAACTCACACATGCACTAATGACAATAATTATCACTCCTAAATTAATTCTTGTATGTGTCCAATCCAATCAACAAGACCATTGATTTCATAAAAGATAGTAGACCATTTAAAATTTTTGTGAAATCCCTCAATTATAATAATTTAGCACAAGACATTCACTTAGATAATTGTAGTTAAGTTAAGCAAATATAAACATACATATATACATATTTTTCAAAATGAGGAAATCAAGAAATTCTACCATAAGGTGGAATCCCCACACACTCTCAACTACTTCTATTCATCCTTCCTCCCTAACCTACTTACATCTTCCATCCCTATCCTTCCTCTGCTAGACTATCTTGGAGTGTCAACTATATTGACCTAACTCCAGATAGAACCCATAAGCAAAAGTGTCAACTCTCTTCGCCAAGCTTCCCCAACAGGCATCTGGCAGTCATCATCACATGTCTAGAGGAGCATGAGCTAACACCATCCTCCCATGATTCCAGGTTTCAGAGGATACACGATGGGAAATTCCTCCACCCCTCCTAATAGAACTAGGGTCGACACCCTACCATGGACCATACAGTGGCATTGTGTTGCTGAGAAATTTGTCATTGTATATCCATTTTTAGGCATTCTCACCACCTAAAAAACTTGCACTTGTCCACATATCATAGAAATGCATTTGAACCAACATAATTTCACATACAAAGATTCATACCATATTGTTTCTCGGTCGATGTTCACGACATAAACCCTTTTATCATCATTATCCTTTGGCTATTTCATAGCCTATTGACCTGTAGATTAGTCTTTAACACAAATTCATACATATCCATGCATTATCATCATGTAAATGCATTTAATCATAATCTATCTGGTATCCACGTACCAACAACTTTAAATGTCAAAATTTTTAAGTTAGAAATAAATTGCATAATATCCATAATAATTAAATAACGTTAAACATTCATAGAATTGACATTCACATAGGTTCATATGTCTTAAATCAAGTGTATCATTAATAGTGTCACAATTAATAGAAAACAAAAGGTGATTAGGCCTTAAGTAATTCTAGCTAGCTAAGTCAAAAGGTGGAATTACATACACCCAACCTTCAGGAAACATATTCTCGAGGTGGTCAAAAAAGTGAGGGATGATCTCATCATAAGGTATTTTCATCCTCCCAAGTAGAATATCTTGGGATATACTTGTCCCACTAGACCTTAAATTGGTCTACCAAACCATTCCTGAATTGTAAGACCCTATGATCCAATATGCATAACGATTCGACCATGAGGGTTCCCACGTCCTATACCTGCAATTCCTTCCAATTCATTTTATGATATTAGTCAGCAACATAATGACGTAGAACATATACACGAAAAACATTATGAGTTTTATGCAAGTGGGGTGGCAGTACAAGATGATAGGAAACAGTTCCAATTCTCTCTTGGATTTTGAACGGTCCTATAAATCGAGGTGGCATCTTTTTCCCCTTCCCGAATTGAATGGTACTCTTATTAGGCTTGATAAGAATGAAAAATTGATCTCCCACTCTATAACTTCGATCAGTCCTATGTGCATCAACATAACATTTCTGTCTATCATGTGCTTCCTTTAGTTGTTGCCTAATCTGAATCACTTGTTCCTCCATCTCTTGAATCAATTCTGGCCCAACTGTCACTCAGTCTTCTAACCTTTCCCAACTCAACGGTGTCCTGCATGGCATTCCATACAGAGATTCATAGGGTGGCATTCCAATGGAGCCATGAAAATTGTTATTGTAGGCGAACTCTACCAAAGGTAGGTACTTCTCCCAATGAGTTTGATTATCCATTACATACATCCTAAGCATGTCTTCCATAACCTAATTTAATCTCTCAGTTTGCCCATTTTTTCGGGATGATATGTTGTGCTTATGTTCAACTGAGTTCCCAACGCTGACTGCAAACTTGTCCAAAATCTAGATGTGAATCGGGGGTCCCTATCTGAAATGATCTTCTTGGGTAACACATGCAAATAGACGACCTCACTTATAAACACATGTGCCACATCAATGACATCATACGTGTCTCTAACTGGAATAAAATGAGCACTCTTAGTCAACTTATCAACTAAAACAAGAATGCCATTGTGTCTATGCGATGTGAGTTGCAATCCCACAACAAAATCCATAGAAATGACTTCCCACTTAGACATAGGAACATCATGTGGTTGTAGGAGACCTGTCGGGTGGTGGTGGTCAGCCTTCATTGGTTGACATTCAAGGCACTTGGCAACGAAATGGACTACATCACGCTTCATGTCTACCCAAAATAAAATATTTTTCATGTCTGTGTACATTTTCTTCACAACCGGATGTGCACAATAAAGTGCTCTATGGGATTCCTTGAGTATGATGCTTCAAATATCCCCACCTTCGGGGATGTACATCTTTCCTTGATATCTTATTAATACATTCGCTTCCAAGCTATATCCTTCATACTTTGGATCTAATTGCCTCTCATTTTGGAGGGTTGAAGTAACCTTTAAATACCAACTATCTCCAAGAAGTTTCCCCAACACACGCTCCCTCAGATTAACTTTTAAGGATACCAAGGAGAATACATGCGGTCTCCTGCTCAAGGAGTCCATGACCACATTATCCTTTCCCTTGATATACAAAATTCCAAAATTGTACTCACTCATAAACTCACTCCATCGCCTCTGTCGGGTATTAAGATCACTTTGAGTGAAAAGATGCTTTAAGCTTCCATGGTTTGTTTTGAACTCAAAGCTTCGCCCCACTAGATAATGCCTCCAAAGATTCAAAGATAACATTACAGTTGCCAACTCTAAATCATGAGTAACGTAAATATCCTCATGTTGCTTCAACTTTCTTGATGCATACGCTATCACTCCCTCATCCTGAATTAGCACTGCCCCCAATCCTTTCTTTGAGGCATCCGTGCAGACTGTGAAGTCATTTTCTATATCCAACACTTGTAGAATTGGTGCACTATTTAGTAACCTCTTAAGCTCGATGAATGAAATATCACATTCCTCTATCCAATCATCCCTGACCACCTTGCACTGCAAGGTGGTGATGAGTTTTTATATCTTAGAGACTCTTCCACAAACCTTTGATAATAACCAGCTAGCCCCATGAAGCTTCTCACCTCATGAGCATTTTTCGGCACTGGCCATTCCATAATGGACTTTATATTTCCTGGATCCATAGAGATTCCTTATCTGGAAATGATATGAAATAAATAGTGAATTTCTTTCTGGAAGAAAGAACACTTCGAAAAATTGCCATACAATTTGTTCTCTCTAAGGCATGACAACACCACTCGCAAGTGTTCCTCATGTTCTCTTTCATACTTGGAATATATGAGGATATCATCCAAAAAGACCTATACAAAGCAGTCTAAGTACTTTCAGAATACACCATTCATGAGGCTCATGAATATTGTGGGAACATTGGTCAAACCAAAAGGTACTACAACAAACTCGTAATGCCCAAACCGAGTTCAAAAGGAAGTGTTAGGAATACCTCCTTCCTTAATCCTTAATTGGTGATACCCTGATCGCAGATCAATTTTTGAGAAAATTGTTGCTCCTTTCATCTGATCAAAGAGGCCATCTATTCGTGGAATTAGGTACCTATTTTTCACCGTAGCATGGTTCAATTCCCTGTAATCTATACACAGTCGTAAGGAACCATCCTTCTTCTTAACAAAAAATTACTCGTGCACCCCAAGGTGAGACACTAGGCCTTATTATCCCTAAGTCAAGAATTTCTTCAACTGCATCTGCAACTCACAAAGTTTTGGTGTCGTCATCCTATACGGTGTCTTGGAAATTGGCTCCACACCAGGTTTTAGCTCAATGGTAAAATCAATCTCCCTCTCAGGAGATGACCCTAGCAACACTTTTGGAAAAACATCCTTAAACTCCGACAATATTGGATATTGATCCATGGAGGGCCCTTTCCCTTTATTGAATACTTCCACTACATATAATCGACAACCTTTCCTCATGCAAATTTCAACCTTCATGGTTGAGATGAAGCATAGAGACACCTTCCTCCATACATTGTGGATATCTACTAACCTTCCTTCATCGTCAACACAAAGCACCCTCGATGGGCTTCTAACTATTCCATTCCAATGATTAGGTCATACACCCCTAGAGAAGTGACGTACACCTTAAACCTAGTAGTACACACTCCCATATCTACTAATTGTCGATGCTAGGTCCTACCGCTTGTTTTCCCCCCAAAGCCAACTCAACTTGTTTAAAGTCATTGTGCTTGTAGGCTGCCAATCCACACTTTCCTAATACACAAGGTGAAATGAAACTATCTATAGCACCAAAATGGAAAAAAAATTAACATTGACATGATTTAGCATACCTAACGACTCCACCACCGTGGATTGATGCTCTTCCTCGCATTTATCAACCACTGCATAAATCCGGTGGCTACTACTAGCTCTTCCCATCAGGGCCTTTCCTTCCCTATGCACAAAGCCTGATTGTGACTCTGGACAGTCATGCTGGTAATGGGGTCCTCCACACCCCCAACAAGTAACACAAGATAGAACTTGCACACTTCCATGTGATGGTCTCTGAAATGAGTTCCTTCCCCTGGAATCCCTGCCCCTACTTGTTTCTCCCTGAGAAGGTCGTGGACCTACCTGCGTCATTGGCGATGAGTGGGATGTTGCACTTGTTTCCATTGAAATACTCGTTGTAATTTCTCTAGGAGCGACTTTATTTCCATAAGGAGGTGGCCTAGAGCTTCCTCCCCTGGAGAAATTCCTAGGGGCCTTCCCCACGAATCTAGGATGTTGTGGAATGGTTGACCTCATACCTCCGTTTAAGCTCATATTCTCCTATGCGTAACGAGCATTTTCAACTACTTCGGCTACTAACGTTGGTTTCCACATCTATACCATGGCCCTTATCTTAGGGTTTAACCTGTACACAAAACATTATGTCTATTGTTGATTGGTATCCATGTACAGGACATATTTTACCAACTCCATAAACCTGATCTTGTACTCTTCCATGGTCATGCTTCCCTGAACTAGAGCATGAAATGCTCCTACCTGTTGTTCATCATAGTACATAGGAAAATATTTCCTCCAGAACCTTTCCTCAAAAATCTCCCAAGAGATGATGTCTGGGGTAAGGTGCAACTGCCTCTCCATATTACCCCACCAGTTAAAGGCATTGTCCCTCAATTGAAAGATCATTATCTTCGCCTTTGATGTGGAAGCATAGTCTCTTAAGGAGAAACATCGTTTCATTCCTTCCAACCAAGATTCCGCATGTTCACTTGCACGACCCCTAACAAACTCTGGGAGTTTGATCTTCTGTAGTTCTCTGGTGATGTCCCCTAATGGAGGCCCTCCCTCTGAGTCCCTCGACACTTTAGGGTTACTCACTTCAGATGGTGGGGGTTCCACTTCGAAATCTACTGATTGACATCCCTTTAATGTCTCATTAATAGCCTCTAAAGAGCACAAAATGAGAGTTAATTCAGGTGATGGTGGTGGCAGCGTCCGCATTGGCAATTCTTGCGACGATGCCTCTCAGCCTCAATTTCCCCGAGTCCTAACCATCTTGAATGATTGAATCTGCATCAAACCAAAGGTTTATCAGGGAAGAGTTTAAGGAATTTCACATCCGCTCAAACTTATACTTGCAAACATAGGGTTAGGCGTAAGTTTTTTTTTTAATTGTTTGTAAACAGACATTACTCTCTTTAGGGTAAGTGACTAAAGGTCGGGGTCGAAAGCCTCTAAGCTTGGTAACTTGTTCGAGTAAGTAACTAACCCTCTTGCCTTGCTAGTTATGCTATCCATATAACACACTCACTAATGTGCATCAAATCCCCTTTACTATCATTAACTCACTTATTATACCTTAACTATTCAACATAACATGCTTATACAATTGTAATAATTACACTGATTATTCACTATAACTCACATATATGCGTACTAATACTATCGATTTTAAGTTTATATATATATATATATAGAGAGAGAGAGAGAGAGAGAGAGAGAGAGAGAGAGAGAGATTCATATAATATAAGATAAATTGCACTATCATACATTATGTTTATACTCCTTAGGTCTATACATCACTAGGTCACGGCTCTCTGAATAAGCATCCATAGTCAATTAAATTTTATTTTATTTCCGTAGTATTCTAATATCGTGTTTTCCTTTTAAACAACTGAGCTAGTGTTACATTACAACCCTTTGGTGCATGTACCTCCCATTTACGACATGATTAAGTTTCAACTTGGTTTTCTCCATGAATCTTAGCCTGTCATAGATTTAACAAAGGTAGTGATTGGTCTCACTGATTTGAAGGCATAGTTCTTAATATGCGAAAAGAAAATAAAACCAATAATAATATAAAAACCTTTTACTTAATGTAAAAAAAAAAATGAAAAACTAAAATTTATACCTCATAACATAAAATAATCCCCGTTTAACCTTCCTTCATTTATTTATATAAATACATATATTATTATTATTATTTTAACAATATATTAAACCATAATAAATAAATAGAATTTTAAATAATAACCATACACAATTAAATTTATAAAAATTAAAATAAATTAAAAATGAAATATATAATAACAAACAATTAAATGGAAATATAATATTCCAGATTATAGTAAATAGAATATAAAAAAATGAAAAATTATACAAGATCAACATGGGCCTTGCATGGTCCATGTGCCCTTAGCGACAAACCCTTCTTCGTTCCATCCCTCCCATTTTCTTTCAGTGGGTTTTCTCCTCTACAAGGCCCTTGGCTACACGGTCCGCCGCCAGTAGGGCTTGGCCGCGGCTACCAGGTCGGCCTGCCCTTCGGTTCCTTCTCTCCTCTGCAATGACGAGTGCCAAGGGTTACCCTCCTTTTGTTAATGTCATAGAGGCGTTGGAGTGCACATAATGACCCGGGGTTCCTTCCTTGTGACCTGCGCTTGGTCTTGAGCTCGGGCTTCTTGGGTGACGACTTTTGTTTGAAGATCCATAGTGCACTAGTATGCATGGCTCTCTCCTTGGCGGAATTCGGTGTTGGCCTTGTGAATTATCTCTTGAATGGTAGTTTGGTAGCTTTGAAGTTGCATTGCAGTGAAGGACTTGGATTAAAGGTTTCGTTGAAAAGAAAATGGTAGTTCTAAGATGAACTTGAGTTGTACACCAGCGTAGCTCGAATTTGCTGATAAGAACACCCAAACAATAATGGAGAACGGGGAAGGAACTCCCTCTTCCTCTGGGCCAACTAATAACTCCTCTCATCCATTTTGGACGCAAGAGGAAACAGCGCAGCCACCGAAGTTGAGCTTCTAAAACGGGCCTGGAGAAATGAGAAATATGCTCCAGAAATTCTCACATTTGAGCACGACCTGGTTCAGCACTCCAGAGAGCAAAACGATTGAAGCCTCTGTCGAGACTGGAACTAACGACCTTATGCTATCGTTGTACCGCATGGATTTGGACCGCACATTGTTTTTGTTGAGGTCTTTCCTGTGGACTCGCCTTCAAAAGATTGAAAAGTATGTAATTCACATTTCAATAACAGAGGAACTCTGGAATAGGCTCTCTAAACCATAACAAAAGTTCGCTGAAAATTTTCTTAAGTGGCATGACTCGTGGTTACCTACTCGTAAGAGAGGGGCATGACCCATGGCCGCCCCTGGCTCTCTTGGACAATGTGGTCGCGAGGCAAGCAGGGAGGCAGTGGGCGCGTTTCTGCTCAGCAATGGAAACATTGGTATATCTTTGGAGGCATTGTGTGCATTCGGCCACCCAGCCAGGGCCCTCGCCGACCTTAGGTCTTCTACCTTTTTATTTGTTTATTTAAAATTTAGATTAAATTCAAGTTTAATTTTTATTTTTTTTAATTTGTTTTTATTTTTTTATTTTTTTTTAAATTAATTTTGTTTTTAAATTTAAGTTATATATATATATATATAT
>ML817322.1:158258-169436 GCA_009831015.1 Picea engelmannii
GTAAATAGACATATTAACAAATTAGACAACATAATAACACCAACAACATATTAACAACGGAAACTTAGTAAAATACATACCTTGACTTACATGTTGGTTGATTTAGCCTCTGGTTCTCTTGTTCTTGAGTTTGTCCAAACTTCCAACTAAATACTAATCTCCCATCCAACTAGGAACAACGGACTCCCTAGCTCCAGGAATCCTTGCGGTCTCCTAACCCTCGAGCCCAAAGTTCCCAACAACAACAGTGTCCTGTGAGAGTCCCCCCCAAATAAAATCTATTCTTTCAATTTCCTCCTCTTCTCTTCTCCATTTTTTCTTCCTAAAACCATAACCCCTCTCCAAGTCCTCTCCCCTCTTCCTTATCCTCCTCCCTCGAATCCTTCTCCCTCCTTCAATTCCCCAACTTCTTTATCCCCCCATTAATTCCCCAACAACCTTATCCCCTCATTAATTACTTCAACTACATTTTAATAATAAATTAATAAAAAGACTCATTTAATTTATTTTAATAATTAATTAGATTTAAATTAACAACTATGTTAAATAATTAATCAAATTGGGTTGTTACAAGAGTAAAGAGAATTAGTGGATTTTTACACATTATGAGTCTATCATGGAACTTACTATTAGCAACACACTTAATGATGCAGGTGTGTAGGTTTTTTCTCTAACAAAGGGTGTAACATGGTCCAAGGATCTATGGTACTCACTAAGGTCGTTTGTGTGGGAACTTTGTTCCAACTTGATGTGTGAACTATTGAGTGTAATAGTTCTTCAATTTCTACAACGGAGAGATCTATAGGATCTGCACCTTCACCCTTAGAACCTAAACAAGCTCTTTCTTTAGAAACAAGGTTACCTATAGAGAAGACAATGTTATGGCACCAAATACTGGGCCATATATGTGAGAAGGGCCTACAGGCCTTGAAAACCAAAAATATTGTTGATGGATTGAATGATTGTGCTCTTGAATTTGATCTTTTCAAACATTGCATACATGGAAAACATAACTTTGCTCAATTGTATTCTAGTTCTCACAAATCTCCTAGGTTGTTGGCCTTTATTCATTATGATGTATTTGGTCTCCTTTTATTTCTAAGGCTTTGTACTATGTGTCATTCATTGATGATTACTCTATAAAGACATGGGTATATTTTCTTAGCAATAAATATGAGGGTTTTAGTTGGTTTAAGGTGCTTAAAGATCTCTTGGAAAATTAGACTGGTAGGAAGATTAAGGTGTTGAGGACTGATATTGGTAGTGAGTTTTGTTTTCAATAGTTTGATAAGTTTTATAAGGATAATGGAATTGAAAGACAGTACAATTCCATATATCCCTAAGTGGAATGGAGTTGAAAAATGGATGAATAGAACATTAATGGAGAGAGCTAGGAGTATTCTCAATGGAGTCCGCTTAGAGAAGAAGTTGTTATTACATGTTACTTCATTAATAGGTCTCCCACTTCATCACTTGTGAATAACTTCAACATATTCATTTTTCTTGTTGTGAGGCATATATGCATGTGCCTAAGGAGAAGTTGTCAAAGTTGGATAGCAAGGCTATGAAATGTATCTTCATCAACTATGGTGTTGGTTTGAAATGATACAAGAGTTTGGGATCAGATGGATGGAAAAATTTTGTAAGCATGAAAGTTATTTTTAGAGAAGTTAATCCTTCTACCATAGTGGTATTACTAGAAGAGGATGAGAGGAAGTTAGTGGTTTAGCTACCACCAAAAACTGAGAAAGTTGAACTAGATAATGAAAAATAATTTCAGGATGGACCTAATGAAAGGGAAGGTTTAGAGAGTTTGGAAGAGGAGGAGGAACCTCCACCTTTAGGGGGGTACATTCGATAAATAAGGAAACCATATAGGTATAATTATAGTTTGTCTAATTTCATATGTATATTTAATTGATTTGCTAACACCCATGAGCCTAAAACTGTGAAAGAGGCAATGGATATGGAAGATAAGGAGTCATGGAGATTAGACATGGATGAGGAAATGGTTTCACTTAGAAAGAATGATACATGGGACTTGGTATCATTCCCTGATGGACAAAAACCCATTGCATGTAAATGGATGTTCGGAAAGAAGATCGATTTAGATGTCAATGTTGAAAAGCATAAGGCAATGTTAGTTTAAAAGGGATATAATCAGGTTGAGGGGATAAAGTTTAAAATTTAGTAAGATAGTTTCACCAATTTCTAAATTAAAATCTATTAGGTTCTTACTATCTATAATAGCATCCTCTAATTTATAGATAGAATAAATGGATGTGAAAACAACATTTCTACATGGTGACTTGAAGTAGGAGACCTATATGACACAACTCGAGCACTATTTTGAAAAAAATAAAGAGTCATTGGTTTGCAAGTTAAAGCCAGAAGTTTGATTCTTGTGTTGGGACTAAGATTTTTGAGATCTAAATTAGATCATTGTATGTACTACAAACAAGACGGTGGTCATTTCTTTTTTATCACTATATGTGTATATGATATGTTATTCTTTGGTAACAGTAAGGATGTGATTTGTGATTCGAAGTCTCATCTTTCAACACAATTTGATATGAAGGATTGAGAACTGCAAAATATATCTTAGGAATGGAGGTCATGAGAGATAGAGTAAATAAAAGGCTTTGGTTGAGCTAGAGTAAGTATGTAAACTATGTGTTACATTGTTTTCACATGGCATATTGAAAACCATTAAGTGTTCTAATTTCTATGGGAATTGATATTTTAGTTGATCAATGTTCTACAACACTCATAGAGATGGAGGATATGGATTATATCCCTTATTCTAGTGTAGTTGGTAGTTTTATGTATGTTATGGTATGTACTAGACTACACATTGTCCAAGTAGTGGGAGTCTTGAGCTAATTCATGGCTAATACTAGACATGAACATTGGGCTACAGTGAAGAGGGTCTTCAAGTATTTATGAGGTACTTATGAATATTCCATTTTCTATCATAGTGGTGTTTCAGGGGACCCACACTTAGTTCATATACATGGTTATGTGGATTCTAATTGGGTAGGGGATGTAAATAGAAGGAGATCTACAAGCGGATACATGTTTCGATTGTTTGGTGGAGCAATAAATTGGATGAGCAAGTGACAAGTTGTGGTCGCTTTGTCCACTACAGAGATAGAGTATATGGTATCCACTCATGCTTGTAAGGAGGTAATTTGGCTTATGAAATTGTATTTAGAAGTAGGGCTAAGTCAGAGAACTATTGCAGTTCAATGTGATAGTAATAGTGTCATCTCTTTGGATGAGAACCCAACCTTTCATACAAACAAAGCATATAGATATCCAATACCACTTCATTAAGGACATGGTAGAGGATGGAAAGGTGATACTAGAGAAAGTTGACACTTTGCAGAATGTTGTAGATGCATTGACAAAAGCTGTGAGCACAGGTAAATTCAAGTGGTATTGTGAGTCTACGGGCCTTATGCCCCCTAGCAATTAGCCCACAATTTGATGCATTACCCTTATTGCAAGGTATATGACAAGTGGGAGAATGTTGAGACATGTGTGCCATACACCTTGCAGTAATGTAGTGGAGCATGTAATGATTGTTGAATAGTAGTAGGGAATAAATGTAGAGCAATGGAAATGAATAAATGCAAAGCAATAGCAGGGAAGAAATGTTGACTAGTGGCAGGGAATAAATGCAGAGCACTAGAAGGAAATGAATGATATGCAGTAGCAGTTGGCCAATTTATTGTTGGTGGTTTATAGCATGTAGAATTGGAAAACCATAAATGGTTTATGGTTTTGTTATACATATTTATTCGGTGATAGGGTTGGAGGAACACAGGGTGTAATTTTTTACTCACTTTTATATTTTCAAATCTATGCATTCTTGTCTCATGGATTAATGTAAGAAGTGTATTCCAAACCTCTACTTCCTTTCAAAAGTTTGGCCATAAAATCATCTTATTCTTAGGGGAAAAAACTATAGCTATAAGATAATGAGGAATTAGAAACCTACTCTAATACCAATTGATACACTATTGAGACTAAAATATAAGGATTAGTATTATATTTAACAACATAATTACCGATTAAATTATACGATTTACTATTACCATTTCAATATCATATAATACAATTAATTTTTTTAATATAAATTCAATTTTCTTTTTTTAATTGAGATATAAAATTATTTTAATGCACAAAACAAGGATATTCTATATCTATTATATATATGGAGAAGTTTCTCTTTATATATTACAATTCAATGATGGGCACTTTCAGGTTTGAAATGGCTGCCTTTGCATCATACAATATGATTGTTTTTCATGTATTCATTTATGATAACCATGGGTACTTTCATGTTTAAATGGTTGTCTTTGCATCATACAGTATGTTTATTTTTCCCGTATTCATTTACGACAGTGATGGACAATTTAAGGTTTTAAATGGTTGTCTTTGCATACTACAATATGCTCATTTTAATAATAATAATAATAATAATAATCTATTTTTAAAGTCACTATTAACTTAGACACTAATTGGTGTATGAGACCCCTTGTTTATAGAACAAATGATCTTTTCCGCACAACAATTTGACTATTAAAATTTACGAAGGTATACATACCTATCCCCATTTGAATTTGAACTTGTGAATCTCTAAAGAAGAAACACATGTTCTTAACCATTAATCCTACTTAAACTGTCAATTAAATAATTGCTAGATATTATATCTGATTTGATTTAATTCTTCATTAGAATTATATTCCTATAAATTAATAATTTCCATGTAAAATAAGGAAAATGAGGCAAACTGATCCCAATTCCCTTGTATCTCATAGAGATCTCAACCATGAGAGACATACCCAATCCTTCATGTGATTCGTATGTTGAACCGTTTGAGGCCCAACATATATTTTCCGCTATAACATAACATATTTCTCAATCTAGATTGTTTGCACTAGATGAGGACATCGCCTAAACACTTAGCACTAGGAAACAAAAATAAGCGTAAGCAGAGATTTGGAGAGTTCATCTCGTCAATCTCGTTGAATTCCAATAGCTTAAGTTATCTTTTTCCACGGATTTTTCCTCTATTGATCTTCTTGAACAAATTCATATTTAAAGGGTATCTTGTCCTATGTATTTTTCCAATGAAATCATCTGCTATCCCTATTTCACTTGGGTTTCAGTAGACTTCTAGTAACTAGAATATTGATTAAGGTAAGAAAATAGTATCTCCTTACCATAAAAATGAGTCACAGGGCATTGCCACCATTTCAATTCAAGCTTTTGGGATTCATATGTTGCATACAAGGAATTTAAAGGTGGATGGTGTGATACCTATCATAAATAGATTTTATAATTTCCTCAATCCACTAGTTGGATAAGTATTTGTCATTTTCAAATATTAGATCTAAAATTATTTGAAATGTAGAATAATTTTCATAAGCTAAGAATTAATACATAACAGAATAGTTTGCCTAGCCAACCATCACAAGCATCAAGCATGTCATTAATGTTTCCATAGGAAACATGGTGAGTTTTTCCAAGAATGGGATTGTATGCAACTTTGGTAATGATTAAAGGCTTGTTAATAGAGATACTCCATGCTACCAAAACATTGAACCTTTGCATAAGAATTCTTCCTTCAACGCAATTTCTTAGTAAGTCATGGGAGTAGAAGTACACACTCTCTCCATACAGTTGGTCTTGAGACTTGGGTAGATTGGATTGTTGGGGCAACTGCATGATACAACAATTCAACAATATGTATACAACAAATAAATCCCATGCAATGAATCTCAAATAATATCGTTGTGTACATGAGAGCCTGTTAAATCCACACTAGATTTGATGGATTTGAATAGATTCCAAATTGAGGTAAGAATGTTTTGTTGCAACTTATCTCCTTGTCCATAACCTGATGCAACCTAAAGCAACAATGGCAGTGTGACCACTACATGTAGGGGAACCAATGATTGATCTATTATATTGAAAATTCTTTAAAATTGTTCAAAATAATTATTATAGATAAGAAACATGATTATCCATTCCAAAAACAATAAAAACAATTTATAATCCATCTTGCAAATATGTAGAAGTACCCCTAATGAAAAACATTACCATTTTCATATTTGATTCATTTTCTTTTAAAAATGAATATAAGTAGAGGGGCACACTCGAAGGATCCAATCAAGACGAGTTATGTATTTCCATCCATAATCCTCAACGTTTGAAGGGGTTTTATGGTTGGTTTGAAACATAATACGACAACGTGACCTAGAGGCTTGAGATTTGTGAGCACCCTTGGGTTCCGCGAAACCCCCAAAGAGTCATTCAAGCTTGTGTTTGTGATTTTAGAATAGTGTATGTCACGAAGCTAGACTTTCCAGTATGTGTAAGTGTCCTTGTTATCCCCATTTTGCCGGATGACTAAGGAGTTGATGTCTCGAGGCCCTCAGGTTACAGACATGGAGTACCAAGAGACAACTTTACCAACAATGTCCACTTGCACAGATGGAAATCCACTTCACCACCACGCTCCAAGTTGATCATGACGGTATCCACCACATCAGTTGGCCTTTGTAAGACATTGGGTCTTGCTCCATGAGGCACAATTCAAGTATTATGGTGAGTGTCATTTCAATATTTGAGGCATTTGAGTTTGTTGCATCTATTACTACTTTTGATTATGTGACATTTGCTTGGACATTATGCTCTTTGCCCTATTTCAACTTGGTGGTTCACATTGTGCCCTATTAAGTGGGTCACCCTTAGGGATAGGTATGCTACTGAGAGGTCCTTTTGACAAGTCATTGTGCCATTCTCGACCATACTTGCCGCTTTCCACACTTCATTCCCTCATCTCCTTACCTTTTGGGTTTTTCGGGTGTATTAACCCAAGAAGGGGTTGTTCCTCACTTCATGGGAAGAACGGGTTGAAGGCCCAGAGGCTTGTGACTGGAAAAATATAAAATCCTACTTATGAACCTTCCATATGATCTCCCAAAGAGGTATTGAGAGAAACGAAATACTTCTCATAAAAAATCAAAGACCTGCAAAAACAAATTAACATTATATAAATGAATGTCCCCACTTGTTGAGGTGTGTACACTTATGTGGTGTCCCTTTATTTCCTTGCATATGGCACTATGTGTACCTCTATATTCAAGTGGCCTTGTGGTATTTCCCCCCAAGATAATTGATTCACTAATAGGGATTACCCAAGGTTTTGGATTTCTAATTAAATAATGGCATTAAATGGGCTTGGAAAAATGATGCATTGAAAACGAAGGTGCAACACACCCTCTACAAAGGCACCCATAAGTGAGACACTACAACCCTTTGTATGTCACGAAACCCATGCTCAAAATTCTTCCCATCATACATAACACATCATCAACATGAATTAGAAGGAGGTCCCCTCGGAAAACACCCCTAAACTTGAGGGACGATTCAGCCAATAGGTTTCTTTGTCAACCCTCCCATACTCAAACTTGGTAAATTGCATAGGGTATTTGAGAATGAGTTTATTTTGATGAGGTAGTTTGGATGTACATGCTTAGATGACTCTTTTATTGATTTGATTTACTCATCATGATGCTTTGACTTGAGATCCTTGGAGGGTGTATCCATTTGTCTTTGCAAGACCCAGCTGGTGGACAATTTTGAAGGAACAAGCCTAGCTTGGGCTTCCATGGGG
This sequence comes from Picea engelmannii, assembly GCA_009831015.1. NCBI lineage: Eukaryota > Viridiplantae > Streptophyta > Pinopsida > Pinales > Pinaceae > Picea > Picea engelmannii. The sequence goes on from ML817322.1 coordinate 165,949, forward strand.
CTTCAATCCCATAGGTTGGATGTCAAGGACCCACATGCCGGACCATGGAGACTTGACTTTGGAGGCCTAGAAGATACCTTGGACGACCTCACCATACCCTCACAAGTCAAATAACTGTCTTTGGAGGCCAAAACTCTCACCTTAAGGGGCTTGACTTCATGCTTGAGGGGGTTTGGAGTGGTGATGAGGACACATGTCATGTTTTGGAGGAAGGATATCCTTGAACATGTGTTGGAAGCAAGCCAAAGCATAAGGAAAGGTTATTTTTGGGAGGAAAGGCATGCACGAGGAAAGCGATAGTTGGAAGGAAGAGAAGCATGTGCATGGAAGACCTAATGACGTTAGGGTTTTTGTAATATATTGTAATGGCTGATGAGCCAAAAATGTATATATATATATATATATATATATATATATATATATATATATATATACCTAGGAGATAGAGAGAGGCAAAGTAATGGAGAGTCAGGTTTAGAGAGTCTGAAGAGAGGACAGGAGGAAGGAGTCATGTTTTGATAACTAGTTGTAATACTCTGTCATACGACCTAATTTTGTAAGTTGTTGAGATGTAGAGGGTCATAAGGGTAGATATCGAGGGTTAGATCACAGGCTGAGGATCCTGGTGTGATCTAGTTCGCCTCATAATAGATCTCGACACGACTGAGGATGAGTTGTAAAGCGCACGACGCTGTAGTTTTGGAACTACCATAATAGAAGAGATTGAGAGCTAGATCTTTGTGGACGTAGCCCGGGGGGGTGAACCATGGTAAAACCTATGTTATGAGATGAATTCTTATGTCTATTTTACTATTTATGAGTAGATGTTAGCATGATGAATGAATGAGATTATCACATTACATGCATAATTGGGAGTGACAATATATTTCTTTAATTTGTTAAATAGAACTCTCAGCACATACTTCATAGATCTCCACTCAATCCTGGACTGCAAACACTTGAGTATTGGAGTCACCCATTAAGAATATCTTGGGTGAGACTGCGCAATGCACTCTGTGCATTGCGTTGCCTTCTGGTTTACCAGGAGGGCTGATAGTTTTAGAGCCTTTGTTGGAACCCCAGTAGACTTGAACCTAGGTCGATTATGTTAAAGGTATAACTCAGAGAAATCAAACCAAAAAATGGTTCCATTGTCAAATGGAACATTATAGGATTGAGTATATGGGATCTGTTAAAAGAGGGTAAGATCTACGGAAGGCGGGTCAAAAGAATACCAATTCAAACGACAAGAAGGTGAGAAGAATGCACCGCTAGAAGGAAATGTTGAGACCATGGAATCCCACAAAAGCAGAGATCGAAAGCTGGTTGAAGACAAAGGAGATACAATTTGTGCAAAAAGATAACAAAAATCCTAGAATAACAGTGCACAAATACCTTGAGAAGTGCGTGTTTACGGATCTGCATGAACTCTTTTTTTGTGATTTTCCACACTTATTGTGGGAGTATATATTGAGGTTGAAGGATAGCCATGCAACAAACTGGATCCAATAGTTAGAGTGGACCCTAGTTCAGATTGAGTAGTTACTGTAGGTGAATAACAAATTCACCCGCGCATTAGATTTTTGGCTCGACAGTATTGTAGCAGGCTTTATAACAGAATTTGCATTAGATACAACGAAGTCGTACAACGCAGCAGAGTAAGAGTTTCTACGTAGGCCTCAAGGAAGGTAATTCGATTATTGTACACTTCTATTAAGATATTTCTCTATAACAAAGGTGTAATGACAATGGAATCAAACAACTAAACTTCCCTGCGTGCATGGGGGAAGGGGGGAAGCACTGACAAAAAAAGGAGAAATGGAAGGATAAGTGGATAAAGGAAAGAAGGAAGAACCCTTGGACCCAATCATGATGGATGATGACCAAATCAAGCATATCATGGCGACAACTGGAAAGACGCGTAGTGTAGTACCCTGCCAGTATAAGGTTAAAACCAAGAAGAGAGTTGTAGCCGCGAGGGAAGGATTAGAAAGTGATGAAGAGGAGGTAGAGGATCTTCGGGCTATGGAGAATATTGAGGAAATCCTACGTGCAACATATGATAGGAAGACGAGAGGTCCAAGAGTGGGAACCGAAGGAAAATGACCTATCCATATTAATGTCAGTGTGGAACCCATAAACCCATGTGTGACTACCACACCAAAAAGCACAACATTGTTTAGACAATCGAATTTCAAGAGAAGAAAGATAGCAGGAAGTACATCTACACAAGAAAAAACAACTGGGGGAGCCAGTTTGGGAAGCATTAGTCAAGTATCTACACCATGCGGAGGTAGTAGTTCATCATTCAAGATGGTCAGACACGATCCCACCATCAGGTTACTAGAATTCAAAGGAGAAGCATCGAAGGACCTGGAAAAATACTTGTTTATCTGTGAGAATATCTGGGAAGAAAAACATATCACAGACGAGGAAACTAAACTTGCATAGCTAGCGATTACACTAAGGGATCATGCACTGGATTGGTATATGAGTTTAGCAACAAACAATCCACCAGGGACAACCAGAATGATTGTGAATATCAATAAATTGTTGATAAATGAGTTTCAAAATCCAATTTCAGAGGATCAATACATGAACGAGATGATAGAAATTAGATAGAAACCAAGAGAGTCTGTATGGGATATTGACCAGAGATTCAAGTGAATGAAAGGAAAGTTGAAATATCTCATGATAGACATGAAACACAGGAACATGTTCATCAACTCACTATTACTACACTTAAAGTATCCATTGCGACAATAGAAGTTTCAAATACAGGCAGAGGCTTTGTAGGAAGCCCTGCAAATAGAAGAAAACTAATATCATAAGATGGATCCATCCATCGAAGATATGAAGGAGGATTTGAAGAAATTAACGCTCCAGTTAAACCAGAACAAGAGTAAGGAAAAACGAGAAGTCCTTTGGTGTACCACATGTAGGACGGAAGGACACCATAAGAACAAATGTCCAACATTCACCCAATATATGGCAGCAGGGATGCCAAATTCGCTACCAACAAGAGGACTATGGTGAGAAATATGTAAGAAATAGGGCCACGATCTATATCATTGCCCAATGATGCAAAAATACCAGACAGCTCCCAAGAGTTCATATTGCAAATTTTGCAAGTCAGTAGGCCATGATGACAAAGACTGTAGAACCATGGACTTGATGAGAGAGAGGACATCAGATGCATATAGGGTGTAGGCGGAATTATGACCGGCCAAGATGCACCTCAGTTTAGCTAGGTACCAACCTCGTACAACACTGCACAACTGTAGTATAATACTACGCAAAAACCATATAATATTGCGCAGCCACAGTAGAACACGATGCAGCCTCAATACAATATAGCGTAGTACAATCAAATGCCTCAGTATAACGCACTACGAGGGGATCGAGATACCTACAGAGGTGGAGGAGGATCAAGAGGAGGCTTTGGAAGAGGTAGAGGACCAGTGGTATGTCACAACTGTCAACAACCA
>ML817323.1:0-26175 GCA_009831015.1 Picea engelmannii
CTCTGATACATTTCTGTTATATTATTGAATATCTGCAATATCTCTGTGCATTTCTTTATTATATCTCCGCTCTCATTTCGTGCCGAAAATAATCCGGATCATCCTCGTAGAAACAAGCCTCTCCCCCATCGAGATAATGGCTATGACTAGATACCTAATGTATAAGAACAAGTTAAACAACATGGAAGACAAGAGGCTACCTAAAATTGCTTCAAAATCAAGTCATAACCACCATCAACTCAAGCGAGGATGGCATAAAGATGCCTGGTATTAACTAAACTATTGGGGAATCATGGAAGAAACCATTTTACAGAATAAAGATACTATTAAAAAAAATGTCAGATCAAAATTTAAGGAAAAAATGTGGTGTGATAAAGAGTTAGAGGAAAAAATAAAGTTAAGGTATTATAAAGATGTAATCAACCCTAATCTAGAAGATCAAAATTATCTATCTGTTTTGCCAAGTGTGAAGAAAAAAATAAGCATTGCTAAGATAAAAACAAATTATCACGAGCTCCATAGTGAAACTGGGCGTTGGTCAATTCCTAAAATGCCATGGGATGAAAGAGTGTGTCACCTTTGTGACACTAAGAAGGTTGAAGATGAAAATCACTGTCTCTTAGATTGTCCAGCCTATACCCATATTAGAGCTCATTTTCAAAATATTGATCACACTACCAACCTTCCTAACCTCTTAACTCAACAAAAGTATGGTGATCTTGGAAAGCTTCTCTTAATATTTTTCAAGCACAGAAACAAAATTCTAAAGAATCACAAGTAATCACTTACCCTCTTAAGGTCTGATAGACCAATTAGGTTTTAGTGGACGTTAATCATCATAATCATTATCATCATCATTGTTTGATGTTGCCCATCCCTAAACTATGCATGCACATAGCCCAAAGGCTATAAAAACTAATATTTTATGCATATATGTGCAGCCCAAAGATTCTAAGAACTAATATATTATGCATATATGTGCAACTCAAAGGCTGAAAGTTGTAACTACCTACAAATTGAACTACAAAAGTATCCCCATGCGATGTGGGCTCCTAGGGATTCGTCCTCCTTGGGATGTAAATATTCATGTGCCAAACTAGTTCTTTCCTATTTAGAAAAAGTGTCCCCACATTTTCTATCATCACGTGGGGAAATGTGTTAGGAAAGGTCACTTGGTAAAACTGTTTTGCTTTGGGTGGGTAGTGTTGATTAAAATTGGTCATCTACAATTTTATTTTTCGAGTATAATAAAAAAAATGGATATCAAGTTATAAGTTAATTATGTAGTTGTAAGTTTTCCTCACTAATTATGATACATTATTCTATTTGAACCTTTCAACAATTCCTTTGATGTTATAATAATTCTATTGTTTTCAATTTTTGAATTTTTATTTTGTTTTCATAACAATCATTATTTTAGAAGATCAATTAATGCAATTAATAAAATATAACAAACCCTTTATAAAGTTAATTAAATCTAAAACAATCCTTTTATAAAATTAATTAAATCTAAAACAATGATATTTATAATATTAATGATATTAGCAATGTAATTTAAATAACATAAAATTGTAATTTAATGTAATTACTAAAATATAATAAATCTTTTATAAAATGAATTAAATCTAAAACAATGATATTTATAATATTATTGAGATTAGAAATACAATTTAAATAACATAAAATTATAATTTCATATAATTTATGTCCTACTATTTAGATGAAAAAACAAAAGTAAAAAAGCTAAACAACACTTTATTGATATTCATAAAATATTATTTGATAAAAATAATGTTCAAACATATTAATAAATTATTTTCATAGAGCTTAATCATCATCATTAATATTTATAATTAATCTTATCACCATTTAATATTTATAATTAATCTTATCATCATCTAAGGTTCAATTTTTGTATATTCATAAAATTTGATGTCAAAGATCATTTCTTTTTAATTTCTATACAATTAAGGGAAAATTAAAATAAAAATAGATTTTTTTTAATTTGTAAAATTAAATTTATAATAATAATTTTTTTATGTTGTTAAGTGTTTTATTTTGAAAATAAAATGGAAATTGCAATATTGAATGGTGAAGATACTAGGGTGACATGGTGTTTTACCCAATATCTTTAATCACCCTCTCCTTTATAAGATGCATCCAATAGTGGTGGTATCTAATAGTTTAGTTGTTTGAATTGTTAATTACAGAATTGAAATTAGTGGTAAGTTGGAGAATAACATTCATCACGATCTTAGAAAATCCATATATCCTAATTTTTCCAAAAAAAAAAAATGCTGCCTATAAATTCCAATTTCTCTAAAAGGCAGGCCATGGATTACTAAAATGTTTTAAATGGAATGTTCCATCTTCCCGTTTAATTTGAAGGAAAATAAGAAATAATGATGAGGAAAATGAAATTTGGTACACAATTCTCTTACACCACGACCCCCGACGTTGCCTTCGGGGTTCTCTTTCAGCCCGTCGTGGTGAAATTAATTCCCTTAACAGGTTGATAAGGGAAATAATCTTACGATGCACACGAATACGGTGTGACCATTTAAATTTTCCTCAAATCAGAAGCTATATTTTCAACGGATAATAACACTTTCAATTTTTCCTTAAAACAATTTATTTCGTTTTCAAAATAATTCATTATAAAATATTACAATATTATTATTTTTTTCATAATAATTAATTATAAAATATTATAATATTATTTTTTTCATAATAATTAATTATAAAATATTACAATATTATTTGATCCATTATTTATAAAAAATATTATTTTAAACTTTTCATTTTAGTAAGAAATAACTTCACATCTAGCTCAGAATCAATTGAACTACCCTTGAAATTAACTGTCAATTAAATTATTATTATAATAATAATCAAATTTAAAATTCATGATATTTTTTTAATAATATAATTTTCTTTATATTTAATATTTCTATTACAAATTTACATGTATAAAAGTTTAAAAACTTTTTTATTATATATATATATAAGCAATCCATTAGATTATTTAAAACAACCAACCACTATTATGATCCCTTCACTACTTAAAGTCCCGTAAGAACTAGTTATGATTCTATAAATTGCGAAAATATTTTAAATTTCGTTCAGAGCCGGGATTGAGTCTTACCAAGATCTTTCAAATCCTTCGGTCTTATAATGCCCAACTTCAATTTCCAGGCATATTCGTGAATCGTTTCTCCAATTACAAACAATTATATTTATAAATATTCCACCTCTCCACTCAGGTATAGCACAAATGAACGGCATTCAAATTCATTCATTCAATCGATTTATCAGTGTATAGGTTGTTTGATAAAAATAACTCTTAAGTCGAAATTAATTTGGAGCTGAAGGCTTAAGTTGAGTATAGACCATGGATATTACTTGGAGGAGTCTCTCACTAGGTGTCTCTCACCAACTGATGGCAATACAATTACAATTCTCAACATTGACGGAAGAGGGGTTCGTGGGATTATCCGAGCAGCTATTCTCGACTTCCTCGAGGAAAAGCTCTAGGTAATGATTTTAATCTAATCCGCTTGTAGGAATTGGATGGCCTAGACATGAGTATATGTTAAGTACCAAAAATTGAATATAGAAATATCACAATAGATAAGGAACAATATAAAAGAAATCACACTTTTACTATAAGAAAAATAGTAAAACTCTTGAGGTAGAGCAATACCATACAACAAATCATATTATGGAAGGGATCCTCTCATGTCCACTTGCCTTTTTGAGGGGCATCCTCACTCACAATACAATACTTCTCTTCATATTTTATTACATTGTTTGAACCCCTTTATATAATGCTACCACCACTTAAGAACATTCTAGAGGATGAATCTTCTAAAAGTAGAACCTTCTAAGAAGTCCTCTTACATTTATTATATATCTAACTACTCATTTATTATATCTAACAACCATAGTGAGCTTTATTTAATAATACAGTGGATGTAGTCCACCTTACATTGAATGGCCTCCACTATTTTCACTATGGGTCATATAGCCCCCCCCACTACCTCTCTATCTACCTAACATTTCATCCCCTTATGAAAGCATTGTCCTCAACGCTTGATGTACAACCATATACCTGGGTCTCATGGATAAGTGTGGACCATAGTGTTGAAGTAGACTAGAGAACCAGGGTCCCATTGAGAAATGAAAGACACCATGTTGAAGTAGTCCAACCACAATTGTAAACCAGGGTCCCATGTCCAATTTCTCATGTGAACTCCACACGGAAGATATCGGCACGGAATAACTAATCGAAAATGATGCTCCCAATACTGACCCCTATCATGTGGATCCAAATAACAATATGCATCCACATAGTGGGAAAGGGTTAAAGTTGAATCGAGAAGGAACAATATCAGTGTAGAATATGCGGGTTGGACACTGGTAATCATAACTAGCTCTTGATATGTCACATTGTTGTTCTCTACAGAAAGTGGAGTAGAGTCATCCAATAAAAGATGGAAGTGATTGTCATCCCAGAAATGACAACTATCCATATACCAATCATCACAATCATCCTCCAAATCATACCAAACATACACTTCTTGATGATATTCTTTCATAATGTTCACCAAATTATATTCTCTTGGATGCTCGCCAAGGACTCGTGAATACTACAAAAACTATACCTGAGAGCTTCTTGAAAGTTATGGAATATGTCATGCATTTGAGATTTGAATGCTTCAATTGTGTGTAGAATTTATGATCCGGATTTTATGAACAAAATGAAATGAATACAGATTATTAAAAGATGCTTAACACATAATAACAAAGATACAGTAAAATTGGTTTTCAATTAAATAAGGAAATAAGCTAAAACTGTAAAATGCAGCGGAAAACAAGCTTGTTGGAATAGTGGCGGCTTATCTCTGAGATGAGATGTGACGGTTGCGCTCATTCACAAAAAGATGATTACAACGAGGCTCTGAAGGTTTTTTTTACAATAAACCGGAATGTCACAAACCCTAGACATCCAAAAAACCTAACCCTAGGAGATGAAGTGTCAAAATTCATGTGAGCCCCGTTTGGGTAAGTTAGTACATCAACTTCCCAGGGTTGTAACTTTTGCATACGATCTTCATTTGGCTCTTTTGCATACGAGTTGCTCTGCTTTGACGACTCGATACAGATGGATCATTTATTGTCGAGTTCCCTTGATCTTTGTGTCCACAATCTGATCATTGGATGCCTGTTGCAGGTAGTGAGGGTTGATATCTATTAGTTTCAACTACTATGTTATCTCTTAGGTGTCCAATAATGGTGGGAAATATGGTCGAAGGAGAGTCACGTTGAAGATTGGGTGCAGGCCAAGGAAAGGGGGAATGTTGAACTCAAAATCATTATCACCCACAACCTTGGTGATGGTGTACAACCCATAACGAAGTGGGCGAAGCTTCCGATGGGGCCCTGTAAGGCATTTTTTCTTTAAGTGCAACCAAACTTTTTCGCCCACCTAAAACCTATGTGGCACCCGATGTTGATCATGGTGTTTCTTGTACTTTCCATTAGACTTCTGTAGAATATCCTGAACCTGTCGGCGGATGTGCTGCATCCGCTCAATGAACTAGGTGGCTTTATCAGCTTCTGGTGGAGCAGGGGACGAGTTGGCAGAGGTGGTCGCCAAGGGTAGTGCAACATATATGGGGCCCAAAGGTTGGAATCTCAACCCCACCTGAAAGGGGCTATGGCCAATTGATCTATGCAGGGCTCGGTTGTAGCTATGTTGGACATCGGAAATACTCTCATCCCATGTACGGGGGTGTTTTGAATTGTACATGCGCAAGATATGTACGATCATCCGATTGACGACCTCAGTTTGGCCATCTGTCTAGGGGTGGAAGGTAGTGGATTTGGTGAGCTTGGTATCCAGCAGTGACCCGAGGCTTGACAAAAATGTGTTGAGGAACCGACTGTCATGGTCTGAGATAATGGTTTGTGGGATCCCAAAATGTACCCATACTCGTTCAAAGAAGAGCTAGGCAGTGGCTTCTATTGTGATGTTCTTCTTGCAGACAGCTAGAATTGCCATCTTGGAAAAGCGATCAACAACCACAAAAACACATTCATTTCCCCTCTTGATGGACGGGAGGCCCGACATGTAGTCCATTGAGATGGATTCTCATGGCCTGTCAGGAGTAGGCAAAGGGGTGTATAGACCCTGTTTCATTGTGGTCGGTTTGGCAATAGCGTAGGCGGTATAGGACCTGATATACTTTCCCACATCCTATCGAAGTTTCGGCCAGTAGAAATGTTTTTGCAACACTGTCACTGTCTTTTCGACGCCAAAGTGTCCTACCACCCAACTGTAGTGAGCTTCCCAAATTAGTTTTGCATGCTCGCTTGATGGAATGTAGAGATGGCCCAGACGACACAACAGTCCATCCTAAATATGGAAATTAACGACCACTGAGTTGGCGCCCAACATTTGGTAGGTGGTGGAGAAGTCAGGGTCTTTCTGGTAGAGGTGGGGCCATCTGGAGGTCTCGTGGCCGCAAGAGTATAGCACCGTGATGAGTGTCACGACTTGAGGTCGAATGAAGAAATCAACAACTCGATTGGTACTTCCTATTTTATACTTGATATTGAGGTGGAATTGTTGTAATTATGTGGACCACTTCTGATGGCAGACATTATGCAATTTGTCTTGGGTCTGCATGAACTGTAGTGGCTTATGATTAGTGTGGATGATTGTCTCCTTCCCAAGAATGTAATGTATCCACTAGTGGCAGGATTTCATAATCGAGTACATTTATTTTTCGTAAGTAGGATACTTATGGACAACATTTGATAGTGTCTCACTATGATATGCCACAGGGTGGTCGTGTTGAGTGAGAACGACACCCACAACATAGTATGAAGCATATCTCTAGATCTCAAAGGGATGTTGCACGTAGGGTAATGAAAGTATTGGGGATGAGCACAAACGATTCTTCAATTCCTCGAAGGATTGTTGTTGGGATAGGCCCCACACAAATTTTTCCTTACCGCCACCCCTGGTTGCTTGGCTGAGGGCCCATGCGATAAGAGAGAATCCCAACACGAACCTGCGATAGAAATTGACAAGAATCAAGAATCTCTGAAGTTCAGTGAGTGTGGTTGGGGTTGGCCAGTCATGGATAAATTAGATCTTGGCTGGATCCACATGCACACCATGTTGATCAACGATGTAGCCTAAGTAATGGACCATGTCCATGCCGAAGGATCATTTTTCCAAGTTTGCATATAGTTTGTGCTGTCGCAGGGTGTGCAGAACCTGCTGAATATGCTGCAAGTATTCCTCCCAAGTCTTGTTGTAAATGAGGATCTCATCCAGATACACCACTACAAAATTAATGGTGAAATTTCATAAGATATCGTCCATCATCCTCATAAAAGTTGATGGAGCATTTGTCAAACCAAAGGGCATGACCAGCCATTCAAAAAGACCTTATTTTGACTTGAAGGCATTATTTCATACATTTGTATGTTCGATTGGGACTTGGTGGTAGCCATACTTCAGATCAATATTACTGAATTATTTGGCCCCCGTGAGCTTATCAAGGAGGTCTTCGATTCGGGGAATCGAGTACCGGTTTCAGACTGTGATTTTATTCAGAGCCCGGTAATCAATGCAGAGTCGCTAGGTCCTGTATTTCTTCTACACCAACACAATTGGGATCCCACAAGGTGATGATATGGGACAGATGTACCCCTTGTGGAGCAGGTCTTAGATCTTCCTCTTGATCTCCTCGTTTTCTAACAGAGAGTGACGGTAGAGTGGCCCATTGGGTAGTGGTGCGCCTCGGATCAGATCGATGTGATGCTTGACCTGGTAGTGCAGAGGTACTCCGGTACGAGAAGAGAAGATATCTTAGTATTCTTTCACGACCTTATCCACTTGCTTCTGTTGTGTGGAGAGATCGGTCATAGAGGCCCTGGATGTGGCTGCGATCTTTCGCTCACTCTGAGAGAGAATCATGAAGAAGACAAATTTCTCGGTCTGAGAGATGACCTTCCTGCATTTCTTGGCAGAGATCAAAGAAATAGCACTAGGAGGGATTGCCTAGGGTATCCTATACAATTTATTGTTCAAAGTAATAATAACACTACAAGGCCTAGACTCATATACAACATGACATTTCAATAAATAAGGTTGGCCCAAGAGAACATTACAAACTTCAAGAGGAGCAACATCACACAATACCTCATCTTTGAAGGGCTTGATGTCATACGACATTCGACACTGTTGGCTTACGCAAAGATCGCTTACTTGGCGGAGCCATCCAATGGTGTAGGGTTATGGGTGCGCTGTTGTCGGCAGGGTCAGTCACTTAATGACCTCTGCTGATATGAGGTTCTTCTGGCGACCTCTATCAACGATGAATTTCAACATGGTGCCTTTCACTCACAACTGTGAATGGAAGAGGTGCTCGTATTCTTATTGCTCGTCTGGTTCACCAGGATAGATTTTGGTGGTAGCAATGGCGGCACTGGGTTCCACGTCATTGATCTGTCTTCCCCTTTCTAGTTCTGACTCAGATTCATAATATGCATATGATTCAGAGGCTTTCACTTCGGCCACCAACGACTGCTTTGAGAGGCAATCGACAGTGTTATTCTAAGGGTTCTTATGGAAGTTGCACCACTTCCCGGTATCTTTCTTTGTCTTTTCGGTGTCCTTATTTTCTTGCGTCTTGGACTGGTTGTCTTGATACTGTCCATCTTTGATCTGTCCTTTTTTATGTGGGTTGGGGCCACCCTTTCCTGGATTTTTCTATGAGGGGTTCCCAGGCCCAAATTGTTGTGTCTTTTGTTTGAACTTATGCTCGATTTTGACAGCATATCCGTAGGTCGTGCCCAAGGACAAGATATCCATAAATTCCATTTCGGGTTGTATGTATCTATGTAGAGCACCATGATACTTGAGCACCAGATGTCTCTTTGAATATTTGATACCCATCTTGGTGCGCAAGGTATGGAAGATATTTGTGAACTCTGGCACTGCTTGGTCTCTTTCTTTCCCCAGTGTGGTCCATTTGGTATACAAGTCATCATAACTTTCGACAGGGTAGTATTGTTCCTTAATAGCATCGTTGAAGGATTCCCATGTGGTTGTGACTGTAAATAATGAGGGTTCCTCTGTTTTCTTTTTTTCAAAGAAATTTTATCACCAATCTTTGACATGGGGAATGACTTTGAGGAGCGCAAAACTAATATTTTATCTATTCGAAAAGTTATGGACAGAAAAATACCCTTCTAGTAGATTCAACCACTTGTCTACAACATCTACGTCTATCTGACCTTCAAATATAGGAATATTGAAGTTTATTTTCACCCTGAAGGGAGAAGCGCCTCCACTCAAGGAATATGCGTCGCCTGTTGGTAGTCGTCGAAGGATTTGCGTGAAACTATGCATCATCTCGTTTCTTTGTTACATGAGGGCTTCCTCAAGCAACATTTTGAAAGGATCTTCTGTCTCGTCATATTTATTTTTTCATGCCATGAGAGGTCGCTTGGGCATGCGAGATCTTTTGTCCTCAAGAGAAACATGCTCGACACCCAATTCTTTATACCCTGACCTCGTTGGGGACATGTATTAAGACGACAAGGAGTAGACTTCTATGATACCACTGATCGAGATTTTATGAGCAGGATGAAATGAATACAGATTATTAAAATATGCTTAACACAGAATAACAAAGATACGGTAAAACTGGTACTCTATTCAATAAGGAAATAAGCTAAATCTATAAAATGCAGCGGAAAACAAGCTTGTTGGAATGGTGGTGGCTTATCTCTGAGAAGAGATGTGATGGTTGTTCTCTTTCGCAAAAAGATTACTACAATGAGGCTCTGAAGGCCTTTTTTACAATAAAATGGAATTTCACAATCCCTAGATATCCAAAAAACCTAACCCTAGGAGATGAAGCGTCAAAAGTCATGTGGACCCCATTTGGGTAAGTTAGTACATCAACTTCCCGTGGTTGTAACTTTTGCATACGATCTTTGTTTGGGGCACACGATAGTTCCTTGGAAAGGTATCGTTGAGGAGATTCATTTTTGGGCCTCAATCAGATCCTTTGGCTATATTTGAGAATCCCTATCCCTAAAAACCTTCATTTAGACCCTCAAAATGGCCCCGAAAGTTAAAAACTGCTAAAAATAGTAAATTACCAAAATTGTCATAACATTATTTTGAGCTAGTTGGAAAAGGTAAGTGGCCATCGATATCTACCTAGATCAATTTCTTTGAGTGTTCGAGTGTGAACATCCATTGAAAATACCACATAAAATATACCAAAATAAATCTCTTAAAATTATTTATCTAATGACACTTATCTGGTAGCAATCTGAGCACCTTATGAAAAGTTATGAACTCTGCAGTCCCGTCGTCGTCACGAAAACCCCCCAAAATTAGTCGATTTTAAATCAACGATATCTTCACTTTTGTAACTACGATTCAGATGATTTTTTTTTTAATTGGGTGAAATTGTGAGAGGAACTCAAATCTCTAATTTTTTTATGTAAATTCGGCCTCAGGCTACTACAGAAATAAAAAAATCGCGCAGCCGTCCACGGAAAAAACCCTGAAAATTTGCAGATTTTAAAATGAAAATAAATTTACTTCCTGGACTTCATTTCAGATGATTTTTTTTTAACTTGGGATTTTTTCTGAGAAGAACTCATATATACAACCATTTTCTACAAATTTTGCATCAAAACCAACAGAAATCAACCGGAATGTCGCAACCCTCTTTTTTTTCTAAAACACACACACACACACACACACACACACACACACACACACACACATATATATATATATATCCACAATGACTACCAAGTAAAGTGATCTGATACCAATTGTTAAGTACCAAAAACTAAATATAGAAATATCACAATATATCCAAGGAACAATACAAAATAAACCACACTTTTATTATAAGAAAACCCTTGAGGTAGCAAAACACCATACAAAAGATCTTATTATGGAAGGGATCCTCTCATGTTCACTTGACTCTTCGAGGGGGGATCATCATATTGATATACCACTCACAATACAATACTACTCTTCATATCCCATTACATTGCTTTAACCCCTTTATATAGTGTTACTATCACCTAAGAACATTCTAGAGGAGGATTCTTCTAGAAGTAGAAACTTCTAATAAATCTTCTTACATTTATTATATCTAACTAATCATTTATTATATCTAACTACCATAGTGGGCCTTATCTAATAATATAGTGAACCTAGTCCACCTTACATTGAATGGCCTCCACTATTATCACTATGGGCCCTCTCGACCCCCCACTACCTCTCTAGCTACCTAACAGTATAATTGATTATTTATACATAATTGTTGGAACGAGCACAAGAGGATTGGTCACTGCGATGTTAGCTAGTCCAAATGAGAAGAATCATCCACAGTTCACTGCAAAGGATATTGCCAAGTTTTATTTGGACGATTCTCGTCATATTTTTCCACAAACAACGTTCCTAAAAGAACTTGTTTTTCTTCTGATTTTTCTTATACAAACATCAATAATCATGCTTTATGTTCTCTTTAGATAAAATTAGATAGCATCCATATCACAATATTACACACACTAATAATATTTTCTATTTCGTTTCTACACAATTATATAATTGAATTCAAATCCAACTTATTCTAAACATAGAGAGATGGGTTGAGAGAATCTCTTAACAACCTCCAACAAACACAAACCAATTCTAATGTAAGAATTATTCCAACACCCTCCCATAATGATTACATTACAAATATTATATCATAATTACAATAGTATAATTTCAACATAGATATTTGTCATGATATGGTATTCATTAGCATTCCTATCCACTCTGAAATTTTCTGGTATATGCTCTTTCTTCTCCACGACTTTCAGCTTTCCTTTCAACTCATTTAAGATAACAACTCTTCTCACCATCATTTATGGATTTCTAGAATTGACACTTCTCAACCTCATGAAAGACAATCTCGATACTGAATTATCCTATGGATACACTACCATATGTGGAATTCCCCTGAAGAGAAAATTTCGATAGTTATATAGGATAGTGATCTAATTTACTGGATATTTTCATTAGTCAATCATACAACTGACCTTGTTTACACACATCTACAACAATATACACAACGATATTGAAGCACATAAGTACAACAAGAATCTACCATCATATAGCATACTGTCAAATCAGTACTATGTTCTCTTGGCACCGAAGAACATTGAGAACCACCAATTTGACTTACAGTACTTTGTTCATTTATTGGTTCTTAGTAATATAATTTCACAAAAATCACAAACTGTTCAAAGTTCTCACACTTTGCACACCAAAAAAACAATAGATTTTCGAGCATTATACAAAAAAAACATCAACACCAATGTCTCATTATAAAAAACGATTTCCTTCAACAACTCTGATGTTTCAAGAAGTGACACGTTTCCATTTTCAGCATGCAACTGATCCATTATTTGTTTTAGAAAGTTCTTACCCTTCACCAAGGTTATATCTCGATCCACCATTTTGAATTTGAATTCATCAGCGAATTATTTCAACAGTGGCTTATTATTGGCCAAGAGTTGGTAAACAAACAAATTTTTCAATAACAGTTACGCGGATTGAATTCCAACAACCAATCAGTCACTCTTCGAACACTTTGGATAATGCACAGGCAGCTGAAATGTCACGTTCTCGCCTTTCACAAAAATATATGTGTGATATATTGTTTGCTTCTTTCTCAAATGAAAAATATTGAGGTCGTTATTACTTCAAATGAAAATCCCTTTGCAAAATTTTATGAAGGAACTAATAACACTCATGAATCCTCTGTGTAGATATAGGAAGACCTCACGAGCTTCAATCGTAGGTTGATTTCATCTGATAAAATCCACCACCAGTTGAATTATTGTTTTCACATATTCAACACCTTCGGAAACCATCCTCTCATGCACTCAGACAATCACTCTCTCCTACGCAAAGCTATGTACATATGAATAAACTATCACCGCTCTCACATCTTCCTGAGCCCCCCCATGAGGGAGCCAGGCTCACATATTCCTAAGCCCTCCCATGAGGGAGCCAAGCTCATGTGATCTCTGATACAAAGATAAAATTAGAGAGCAGGCATAGCACAATATTACACACACTAATAATATTTTCTATGTCATTTATGCACAATTACTACACAATTATATAGTTGCATTCAGATCCAACTTATTCTAAACATAGAGAGAGGGGTTGAGATAATCTCTCAACAACCTCCAACAAACCCAAACCAATTCTATTGTAAGAATTATTCCAAAATATTTTTTTCTGTTACCAGCAACATCAATATTGAATCAATAGAAAATTAATTTTTACAAAGGTCTCTTGCAATCCTCATTCAAGATTCTAAATGGCCCCAAATATTCTGAGGACTTTCTGCACAAAATATTGAAAAAGTGTTTTGGGGATACAAGATTACACCAGACCCTAACGAACGTTCTGATTACTACATACGACATCAAAATAAAACAACCTGCAATCTTATCCACTTTTGTGGTAATGTTACTATGATATGTGTGATATAAGTAATCTAATTATTAATTAAATATCAATCATGGTTGGAGTGACATATAGTAAATATCTTTTCCAGGAAAAACACAATGAGTTAACAGATGCATTTTTGGCTGATGTCTGCATTGGAACCTCGACAACTCCAACATGTCTTCCTTCTTACTACTTCCAAACGAAAGATTCCTCAAGTAATACCAAAAGCTTCAACCTCATATATGGGGGAGTTGCATTGAATAATCTCATATATATATTTTCCATCTCTGAATAGTGTAATTATGATTTGAAAAAAAACTTGATTTCCTAGATGTTGTGTAATTTGGTGTTCCATAAAATGTCTATTTCACACTTTACTTGCAATAAACAAAGTGACTAAACAATTTCTCATGCGTTATCCAAATTTCTCATTTCCAAAGTCGAAGGCTCGGGTGAGTTATAAACCTATTTCATTATAAGTCAGATTCATGCAGCCAAATATTCATTACAGTTGACCTTTGAAAGAAGTAACTTAATTGATCAAGAAATATGTTTTAAACATGATACTAGAAATTTTATGGTACTTTCTCTTGGAACCAAACAAAAAATGTCTAGTTACAGTGCCACTGACGCTACAAAATGGGGTCGTCTTGGATGGTTATGCAATGGTGGTCGTCATGTTACAAGCCTTAAAGTCCAAGAAGAACCATTTAAGAATCGAGATCCTTTCCTTCTTCCTTGTATAAATAATTCATTTGTATGCTTGTTTAAAGACTGGAACCTTTACAATTCACTTCTATTTGCATACCCTCCATATTGGAAAGGTATAACAAATTGCATAATCGAGACCATGTTGAATTGTCAAGAGATACAAGCTCAACTGATCTCTCAACTAAGAGGAATCTGGAAAAACTGGTAGAGATAGGGAGAAATATTTTCGACAATCTTGTTTCAAGAGTGAATATAGAGATCAACATGTTTGAGCAAGCCACGGGCGAAGGCACTAACTGGAATGCATTGACTAGGTAAACACATTGATTTAATTTAATGCCAAGAAATCTTCTATCCCGTAGACTATATTATTCCTTTTTATTAAGGCGTCTTTTCTAGTTTGAAAAAGGGGTAAACTAGTGTTGGATACACGTTCCTTCAGATCCATTTAACGAGTGTACAAGGAACAATGTCACTCGACAATATTTTCCATTTTAAGGAGTTTGAAAAGAGATTAACTATGGACTCTGTGATGTCATTGTGAGCAACATATGAGAAAGGGAGTCTCGTTAGTAATGGACAGAATAAGATTGAGTAAGAAGCATGAATTTCGAATGCAAACTCATGGCAGGACTAACCAGGACCCCCAATCGTAACATAGATCTTTCAGCATAGGTGCCAAAATACAACGTGATTCTAAACTAGGACGCCCATGGAAGGTAGGATATACCAAATGAATTACAAAACTTCTAAAAAGTAGAGAAGGTTTTGTGTCACACTTAGTGGGGTTGATCCTAAGGAAAAATGAAACAGGAAACTGATAATGAAAAAATGCATAGAGGAGAAAACCTAACCTATATGCTAGTTTCAAGATTATTACCAATCAAAACGGATCGACATAAAATAAAAATGTACCAATTAAAAAGTATCCAAAGTCTTGTATATAACACCAAAAACACTTACCCATAATTTAATAAGTCTAATATAGAAACCTCTGATAAAGACAAGTATCATGGAATACAGAACTTGAAAACCAAAAACCCTAAAAGTATAATATGTACAAAGTACTGAATAGCCTTGTGGCTTATGCATAGTAGTTCTCCAGGAATATCCCATTGCTAGGCTTAGGATAAGGGCTAAGGGATTCTAGACATAGCCAGGAGGTTGTTCCATGTATATTTCTTCTTGAAAATATCCATGGAAGAATGTGGATTTAACATCCATCTGATGGACCTCCCATTTATGTGAGGCAGCAAGGGAAAGAACAAGGCGGATAGAATTCATTTTGGCTACAGGGGCAAAGGTTTCATTATAGTCAATTCCTTCAACTTGGGAAAATCCTTTGGCAACTAACCGAGCCTTGTGTATTTCAACACTTCCATCTGATGCATACTTAGTTCTGTAGACCCATTTACATCTGACAAGTTTTCTTACTTTTGGAAGAGGTACAAGATCCCAAGTATTGTTCACCATTAAAGAACGATACTCTTCATTCATTGTTGTATCCCAATATGGATTACTTGAAGCTTATGAAAATGTATTTGGATCATGAGTCTCTGAAACTTTATCCAAAAGAGAATAGGCTCACTGGAACTGTGAACGTGTCTGACACTGATATGAGGTATCACCGACAAGATCACCAACTTCTTCTCTTGTTGAACGAGCCCATCTAGGAAGCGATGGAGCTGGAGATGGTGTTGGTTCAGGTTCAAAGGACTCATTTGGAGGAAGGTGAGCAGGCATAGGTGGATTTTCATCCTCACTGCCATCATCTAAAGAAGAAACCAGAACAGAAGAAGGCACAATCGTCGAAGATGGATCTTAGGCTAAAGAAGGCACAAACTTGGAATTAGGATCGCAGGCCAAAGAAGGCACAAACGTCGAATTAGGTTCGCAGTCCAAGAGATTTTCATCAAATTCAACATATCTTCTAATAATAATTTCATTACAATGTGGTTGAAGAATTTTATAAAATTTGACATATTCAGAATAACCAACAAATATACACTTCTCATTTTTAGGTTGCAATGCTTTCATTTTCTCATCAGGAATGTGAGCCCATGCTATACTGCCAAATACACAGAAGTGACTTACATCTGGTTTAATTTTAGTCCAAGCTTCTTTCGGTGCTATATTTGTAAGATCCTTTTTGAGAGTGTGATTTACTATGTAATTTTCACATTTGATGGATTTCTCTTAATACTTTAGACTTAATCCCTTAGATTGGATCACACAATTATCCATTTCTTTTAATGTGCGGTTCTTTTTCTCAGCAACACCATTTTGGTGTGGTGTATATGGAAAAATGCGTTGCATTTGGATGCTCTGTGTAGTGCAGTAACTTGTAAAATTATTCTTCACATATTCTCCTCCATTATATGTTCTTAACCTTTGAATTTGATGTCCAGATTGTTTTTCTACAAGGGCCTTCTAGGGCAAAAAATTGTCAAGAACTGCGCTCTTCAATTTTAAGAAGTAAACCCAAGTATGTCTAGAAAAGTCATCAATGAAATTTAAGAAATACTTGCACCCAAAAAAAGAAGGAGAAGAAAGTGGACCACAAAAATCACTGTGAACAAGTTTCAAAGGGCCCGAGATGTGCCAAGAGGAACACTTGTCAAAACTGTCTCGATGATGTTTGTCAAGAACACAACCAAAAAAACACCATCTTTGCATGAAATAGGAGGAAGACCAATCACCATATGTTGAAGATCCAAAATGGATCTAGGAAGGCCTAAAAATAAAATTTCTCATAATCGGACAAAACTAACACCGTTGTGTCTGTCTCATCACGCTGATTTCGGCCATATAATTTTTTTCTCAAATGGACATCGTATGCGAAAGATATCACGTTCTGGTCGATTTCCCAAACAAGAAAAAATTCAAATGGTCAAAGTCAACACGTCGTACTTCTCACGTCAATAGTACGAAAGGTGACGTCAGCATGATGTCATGATGACATCATCATGTTGATGTGGCATCACCAGGAGGTGACATTTGTAACTCAAATTTGGATTTTTCGAGCTGAGTTGGCTCCAATACGGATTTGACACGTGGCACTATACGGATGGCATGTGGCAGCTTGTACATGACATGGCCCAATGACAGGCTGACACATGGTAGTACGGATGAAAATTGAGTTGTACGGATGTTGACGTGGTAGGGTGACTGTGTAGTATGGATGATGACATGGCATGACACGTGGTTGTATGGAAGGTGACGTTGCAGGTGAATGGGCAGGTGACTTGGTTGTATGGAAGTGATGTGGTAGGTGGCTGGATTGTTGATTGTGTTGGTGACTAGATCGTACGACCAATCATAGGGTGACACATGGCCCAATCAGAGGGTGCCATGTGGCACCCCAGATTTTTCCAATATTTGCTAGTTCAAAAATTTGTTATGGCTTTTGGGGGTTTCGAACCCTCGACCTCCATAGGTGCCAATGAATTCGTGAAATGGGGATAAAGACCAGACACCAAGGTCGGGAGCTAGGCACTTGGGAGCTTAGGGATGTGGCCATATGGCCATGCCAACGACCAAGGGTCGAAAATAAGGAGCTAAAGACCAGGGGTATGCCAACCCGTGGGCACATGGACTTGCTCCATATGACCAGGAGCCCGAAGAAAAGGGGTTGTGCACCCAAATTTTTTCCAATGTGGGTTTTTTCTATAGTTTTTGGATTTTTATGATTATTTCAGCCTATTTTTAATGGATTTTTCCCATTATTGGGAGATCTGGAGCCCTATTTGAGGCCATATCTTGGGAGGAAGTTGGTTGGTTGATGTCAACTTCAAATATATATAAACCAAGGGTTATTAGAATCATTAAGGAGGTTTAGAATAGGAGAAATGTCAAGGAATTTGAAAGCCAAAACCATTTTTATGCAGGGAAGCCAATGGCGAGGGGAACTTTGCGGGCCAATTCCAGGAGCTACGCTCAACCGTTTTCAGTGTCGTCAGTTGTGTTGGATTCTTGAGGTAAAGAAGAAAACATACAGACTAGTTTGTAATCCATTTGAAACTTTTCTGATGTACGTTTGAATCATTGAAGAGAAATAAGTAAACATCACCCACTGAGACAAAGGCCCAGAAACGTAGGAAATCTTGTCGAACTCCATTAACAACTTTGTTGTTATGGTTTGTTTTTCTTTGTTCTTACATTCTGATCTTCATTTATTATTGTGGCTGCTATAATATCTCATTAATTACTTCTTCTTTCATAAATTCCTAATTGGTAAATGAACCAATGCTTAAAACTTAACCATGTCTTTAAAAGATCAATTTCGGATCAAGTGGTATCAAGCAGGTTGACGGTTGGTTTTTGAGTTTGCATGATTACCAGGGAAAATTTGAGTCATGGTGAAGGGAATCTTGTAGAAGGGGATCCATAGATTGGATCGAGAAAGAGGACTTCTCAAAGTGAGGATATGGCATCAGAATAAGGCATGTCTCAGAATGAGATCAAGTTTCAAAAGAATTTATTCGCCATGTCTAAAATGGTAAAGGTATTATATGAGGATTACTTGGAACGGAAGAGGCCTTTCCAAGGGGAATCTTCTAAACAAGACAAAATTGAAGAAGGAGAGGATCCTCCTAAACCTCCTCCTTCACCTCCTTCCTCTCCATCAACTTCTTCTTCTTTAATTACAAGTTCTAAATCCACTGCAAGAAAACATTCCCATAAACATAAACATGGCATTCCTTTACCTAAGATTGATGTGAAATTTGAATTACCCACGTATGATAGTGAAGTCAATGCTGAGAGGATTTATAACTGGGTCATACAAATGGAATTTTATTACAGTTTGCAACAAATCAAGGATGAGTCAACTCAAATCAAGTTGGCATCACTTCGTGTTGTAGGCACAACACTCATCTGGTGGCAGAGTAAGTTGGAAAATGGCACGCAGCAAGTTGGTAATGTATTTCCATCATGGAAATAATTTTTTTTTGCACTTAGAAAACAATTTTATCCTTTGGGTTACAAAGAGAAGGGTTTAATTGAATGGCAAGGCCTTAAACTAAGAAAGGGAAAAACAGTGCAAGAATACACAGATGAATTTTGTAAGATGGAATTAATGTTAAACATTCCATTACATACCCAAGAAACTCTTATGAAGTATATAGGAGGTTTACCTGCACATATTCGTAACATTGTATTTATGTTTGGGCCTACTAATCTTGATGAGGTTTTTGTTCAAGAAAAAAACATTGAAGAAAGGAAAATAGGATTTGGTGTACTAGGGGAATCATCTTCAAGGAAAGAGGACAAAAGAAAGGGGAATGGAAATAAAGAAAATTCAACGACAAGAAGGGAAGAGAAGCTCTCTTGCAAGAATTTCAAGAAAGAAGGGAATGATGATGATCATTGCTGGCAATTGCATCCCGAGAAGAGACCAAAATGGTTCAAAGAAATAAAAGGGAGGCAAACAGTTGCAACAACAACACAACCAACAAACTTAGGATATGATTAAGGTGATGAAAATAAAATCACAGCAGTTGGTTTGAAAGGTAAAATTTGTGATGGATATGATTCTATATGCAAGTTTTTTCACATAAGGTGATAATGAAACATACTAAGATCGATACATTGATAGATAGTGGATCTCAATCTAACTTCGTTTCATAGGAAGTGGTTAAAAAATTGGGATTAAGCACTAAGATGCATCATAAACCTTACTCACTTAAATGGATAAGCAACAATCATAAATTGCACATAACAAAGCAATGCACTTTAAAGTTTGCAATTTAATCAAAGTTTGTGGATGAGGTAACGTGTGATGTGGTGCCACTCAATGAATGTGGAATGGTCTTAGGCAGTCCTTATTTGTATGATCACAAAGCAATATTCTACAGGGAACAAAATCAATATCACTTAACCAAAGAAGGCAATGAATATGTTGTACATGCTCATCACTTAAAAGAAAATCAAACTCTTCAAACAATGGAACAATTAAGGAAGGCATCTTATGCAAGAAACACACCTATAATTGTGCCAAATCAAGCAATCGATCTTAAGAATGAACATGAGATGGTTGTAGAATGGAAGTTCAATCATATTTTTCTTCAATATAAGCTAATGTTGTGCAAGTACTTCAAACATATTAGCTCATTTGCAATCATATTTCTGATGTTAACATTGCTAATGTTTTCAACATGGATGGTAGTGGCTTCAGTAAGATGTGAAAGGGTACAAGTGGCTAACAATATGTTGTCAGTTTTGATGGTTGTTTTGCAATTGATATTGATGAGACAAGTGCAAAGGATAGAGTTTAAAGACAAAGGACAAGTGGGGTGGCCTATCTCACACTTGATGACTAGTTAATACCATTTTGGAGGACCAAAAGGTCTTAGTGGGGAGGCATGATCCAAAATGGATCGAGGAAGGCCTAAAAATAAAATTTATCAGAATCAGATGAAACCAACGCCATTGTGTCTGTCACATCGCGTTGATTCTAGCCATATATTTTTTTTTGCAAATGGACGTTGTATGTGAAAGATATCATGTTCTGACTGATTTACCAAACATGCAAAAAGTCAACTGGTCAAAATCAACAGGTCGTACTACTGACGTTAGCGTGAAATCATGATGATTTCATTATGCCAGTGTGGCATCACCAGGAGGTGACATGTGTCACTCAAATTTGGCATTTTCAGGCTGAGTTGGCTCCAGTATGGATTTGGCACATGGCATTGTATGAATGACATGTGGCAGTCTGTACATAACATGGCCCAATGACAGGCTGACACACGGCATTACAAATGACATTTGGGTTGTACGGATGTTGACGTGGTAGGGTGACTGTGTAGTATAGATGATGATGTGGCATGACACATGGTTGTACTGCAGGTGAAATGGCAGGTTACTTGGATGTATGGAAGTGACATGGCAGGTGGTTGGATTTTTGACTATGTTGGTGATTGGATCATACAATCCAATCACAGGGTGACATGTGGCCCAATCATAGGGTGGCATGTGGCACCCCGAATTTTGCCAATATTGGCTAGTTCAAAAATTTGTTATGGCTTCTGGGGGTTTCTAACCCTTGACCTCCATGGGCACCAATGACTTCGTGAAAGAGGGCTAATGACCAGGAGCCAAGGCCGGGATTTGGGTGCGTGGGAGCTTAGGGTTGTGGCCATATGGCCATGCCAACAACCAAGGGTCGAAAATCAGGGGCTAAAGACCAGGTGTGCACCAACCCGTGGACACATGGACTTACTCCATATGACCAGGAGCCCAGAGAAAAGGATCTGCGCACCCAATGTTTTGCCAATGTGGGTTTTTTTTATAGTTTTTTGGATTTTTATGATTATTTCATCCTGTTTTTAATGGATTTTTCCCATTATTGGGAGATTTGGAGCCCGATTTGAGGCCAGATCTTGGGATGAAGTTGGAAGGTTGATGCCAACTTCAAATATACATAAACCAAGGGTTCTTAGAAGCATTAAGGAGGTTTATAACAAGATAAATGTTGAGGAATTTAAAATCCAAAGCCATTTTTATGCAGGGAAGTCATTGAGGAGGGGAACTTTGTGGGCCAATTCTAGGAGCTATGCTCAATCGTTTTCAGTGTCGTCAATTTTGTTGGATTCTTGAGGTCGAGAAGAACACAACCAAACCAATTTGTAATCTATTTGACACATTTTTTATGTACTTTTGAAGCATTGAAGAGAAATAAGAAAGCCTCACCCAATGATACAAACGCCCGAAGACGTAGGAAATATTGTCGAACTTCATTAACAACTTTGTTTTTATGGTTTGTTGTTATTTGTGCTTACATTATGATCTGCATTTCTTATTATGTATGTTATAATATCTCATTAATTACTTCTTCTTTCATCAATTCCTAATTAGTAAATGAACCCATGCTTAAAACTTAACCAAGTCTTTAAAAGATCAATTTTGAATCAGTTGATTACATAGTTGTTGCAATGAGCGATAGTTTAGATGACCAAACTGCTCATGCCAAATTTTTCTCAAGTCATCACTATGAGAAACAAAATTCGATGAAAAATATGATGACCCAAAGTTGTCAAACTTGTACAATCCGGTAATATCATCGACAATTCCAATTGCAAGAACATGCTTAGGATCTTTTAGATCCTTGATTACAACTTGGTGAGGTGAAAACTCTAGGGTTTTACCTTCACCTGAATTAGTGATTTGATATACTATTAGAAGGTTACAGGAAAGACTTGGAACACATAATACATCATTGAAATGACCATTTTCTACTTGAACTGTTCCAGATCCTTCAACACTAAGAGATCTATCATCACCAACACATATTTTATTGGTGTTACATTCATTTAGACAAGAAAATGTGTCTCTATCCTTATCCATATGATAAGATGCTACAAAATCAATAAGCCACTGATATGAAGAAGAAGTAGAAGTTGTACTGAAGGAGAAACCAGAATAAAAAAGTACATGTCCATGAGAAGAAGAAGTAGTAGAATAAATAATGATGTTGTGCTTCTTCATCACTTCTTCTAAAGCTACCATATTCTTGAAACATTTGGACTCATCATGACCATATTTATCACAAAATTTGCAATGTTTATCAGTCTTCTTATTTTTATATTTTGCTCCTTTATCACTATTAGGAGCGGAAGATGGTTGAGTGGGTTTGGGACCCTTATGTTGCTTGTTGTTGTGGCGAGGATGTTGTTTCTTAGGATTCTTGGGTTTATCTTTCTGATGGATGACTAAGGATTTGTTGGAAGTACTTGCAGTGTTGATCACTCCAAGTTGTACAAGCTTATCTTGCTCTCTAACCAAATCATCACAAAAGTTATCAAGAGTGGGTTTTTGATAAGTTGCCCCTAGAGCCTATTACATAGCATAAAAGGTAGATACAAACACATAATACACACTACCTAGCTTAGAAAGAATAAGATAAATGCAACGATCTTCTTCTATCTTTATCTTACATTCTTCACATAAAGTTCTGGGTGTTTTAAACTTAGATAGATAGTCTTCAATGCAAGAAAAATCAATTGGACTTAAAGTCAGTACTTGATTTTCTAATTGTTGTGCTCGAATAAAATTTTGTTTACCAAACACAGATTCAATCTTTTCCCAAGATTCTTTGGGTTTATCAATTGATTGAAGGTGGAACCTTAAATCAGGAGACATGGACATTCTTATTAATCCACGTGCTTCGTCATTCCTATTATCTCATTTGACTTTCTTATCAACATCAATGGTGTTTTTTTCTTTCCCAAGGTAATCTGGTACAAACCTTTACTTCTTAATAAATCCTCCATATGGGATTTCCATTGGAAGTAGTTGGTGTCGGTAAGAAAAATATTACTTGAATAATCCATATTAAATATGTAGATAATATGGATTTAAAAACTAAAACTGATGATCTGGATGGAAAGATCTCGAAAAATTAGGTAGTTTTAAAAAAATGGCACTTAAAACAAACTTCGGATGTGAAAGTTATGCCCTTTTTAAAAAAAGGCATGAACGGTAACCAAAGGACCACGTGATGGTGTAAGTTGCTTTATGAAGTGACCCACTTTTATAAAAAGAAGTGGGGATCACTTTTAGAATGAATTTACTTTATAAAAGAAAAGTTGCATCTTTTTCAAAAAAAGTAACAAAAAGAGAGACATGAACTCAAGACCTCTTACTTAATAAGGAAACCTTTAACCAAATGGTTTAGCAAAACATATTGTATTTTTTAGCAAGAGGATTTTGGTTGTTGTTGAAGATGACCTTAGAGAGCGTGCTAAAAAAAAATATTTTCACAGAAGAAAAAAAGTTCGCTTCCCGATGACAACAAGGGTTAGATCTAGGTTAGCTTACCCAGAAAATGCATATTTTCCTATATGTTTTTTATTTTCCAAGATCTCACATGGCATGGAGAAAAGAGAATATGTAGATCCAAAAGAGTAGAAACTCGGAAACAAATAATATAAAACCAAAATAATACTCTGCAAAAATTTAAAAATGGTGTATTCAGGCTTTATACCTTTGGATCTGACTGAAATGGTCGTATCTTGGGAAAATAGAAACCTTTTCGAGTGAAATGAAAAGTGTTCCTAACTGAAATGAGTGTTATGAATGCAATGAAACATCTCTCTCAGCCCATAAATGTATGAAAATGGAAGAAAATGGAGATGAGGCAACTCGGATTCACGATCTCGATCTACAACAGGAGCGAGTCTTGAAACATGATTTGATACCATGTTCGACAACACAGGTATTCCAACAGAGGATGAACATGTTCACTAACCACTCACACAACCAGATCAAATATTAGCACACCGATATTTTTTTGTAGTAAAATCCCTACGAGTAAATATCCATGGCCCCAGACAACACAACCACTTGGAGCAGTTTATTAATGCAAAAGATAAAGATTACAAAGAGATTTTACAAGAGATTTTCTCACAATTGATCATCGGAAAATGACCCTACATGCTCTTTAAATAGAGATCATGGACCAATCAGGTGTTAAGCCACAGATCAATGGTCGTTAAGATTGAGGATAATATGAATCGTCGGATCACTCTATGTCGGGAACATTATACCAAGTAGATATTAACTAACTCCTAAGTGTCTAAATATCCTAACAATTTTTTTCTTTGAATGATTTGTTTTTCTTCCTTTCTTTCTTCAGCTCAGTTAAAGCATTGATTAATTTTGCCTCAAGATCCACTTCACTTTTTTCATTGTTGTTCTTATTTTCAGTAGCCACAAAGAGTACTCTCTCTGAGTCATTGTCTCTTTCATCATCTTCATCAGATGCAGAATTATATTCTCTTTAGTAGAGGCTTTTCTTGAAGACTTTCATTTTGTATTTCTTATTTCTCTTTTGATATTTCTTTTCTTTCTTGGGATCCTCCTCTTTATCACTATTTGATTTCTTATCATAAGGAAACTTATTTGCAAAATGACCAATTTTACCAAAATTAAAACATTTTAAGGGAAGCATACCTTTGTACTTGTTGGTTCATTTCTTCAACTTCCTTACAAATTTTTAAATTTCTTCATCCTCATTTGAATCATTGTTATAGTTTCAATTTGTCTTTGACTTGGGCTTTTTATTCTTCTTTGTCCTTCTAGATTCTTTAAAAGTTGTTTCTTTTGTGGACGGAGTTTCCTGTACGGTTCTCATTTCATAAGATGTAAATATTCCATGTAGCTCATCCATGCTTATCATACTCGGATCTTCTCTTTCTTCTAGTGCTAAAATATTCAGATCAAATCTCATTGGAAGAGATCTCGGTACCTTTTGAACAATTATAGATTCGTCAATTTCTTCTCCCAATCCTTTAATTACATTCATTGTTTCATCAACTCATAAAAAGTAAGTTGCAATGTTTTCACCTTCCTTCATATTCAGTTGTTCAAATTGACCTATGTAAGTTTGAAGCTTGTTCACCTTGACTTTAGCATCCCCTTCATAAAAATTATGAAGTTTGTCCCATATTTGATTTGCATAATTACAATGCATAACCTTGATATACTGAATCAACCAAACCATTTAAGATAGAATTTTTACCCCTTGATTGTTTTGACTGAGTTTATTTCCATCATTATTTGTTGGAGTGGCATGCTCTTTGTATCCATCTACTACTGATTTCCAAACACCAAATCCATGTGTGTGTACATATGTTTTCATCTTTCTCCTCCAAAATGCAAAGTTATGTCCATCAAATTGTGGTATTTCATTCTTATACAAATTGTTTCTCTCCATGATCTTACTTCTAGCAGTTAAATTGTTTCCTGAAGGAACTTGCTCTAATACCAATTGTTGGAATACTAAGAGGGGGGGTGAACCAGTATGAGCACTTATACCACTTTTAACCACAATTTATATTATTTTACTTTATCAACAATGTTCAACAATTTATCATCAATGTATCATCTATGATTGC
>ML817323.1:26208-41382 GCA_009831015.1 Picea engelmannii
TATATATATATATATAATAAGCATGTAATCATAAGTAGCATCACGTCAACATCACATCAAGAACACATTACACCAGTGTTTACGTGGAAACCCAAATGGGAGAAAACCACATAATGTTTTCTTATATATATCAAGAATTTTTTCATAGGAACCATTGAATTCCAAATTCTCCAACTGCAATTGGAAAGAGGCTACAACCCCCTATTTATAGGCTCCAACTTGAAGGAAGCTACAACTCCCTGAATTCTATGGCTCCAACCAGAAGGAGGTAACAACCCCCTTGGTTCTCTGACTCTAATATAAAGGTAGCTACAACCACCTAGTTCTTAGGTTCCAACATTAAGGAAGCTCCAACTCCCTGATTTTTTGGAACCAATTGGAAGGAGTTTACAACCCCCTTTCCTTTCCATGTCCTGTCGCCCTGAAATACAAGGATAGACAAATTTTCACTACTACAATCACTGCCACTATCTCTGTCATTGTCACTTCCACTATCATTGTTACTATCACTTCCACTACCACTATCACTGACAATGTCACATCAACCTGTAACCTGCCAACTTGTCCCTATATCCAACCTGTCACTATAAACTTGTCACATCAACCTATCTAAACAATCACTGTCACAACAACCTATCTAACCAATCACTGTCTCATACACGAAACCAGAGCCACTCTCACCTGCATGCAAATCATGCCAAGATCACCAAGAGCATATATCAAACTATATGCTCAACATCACCAACACATGGATCTACCAAGAATGTACTAATATCACCACATACCATCCCAAGATATGTGTCTCAACCAAGTACTAACTTGTACCATGCATCAACCATTCATCAACCTATACCTCAACCTATACCATCAACCATATACCATAACAAGTGTGTCAACCATGCACCAAACATGTACCAAACTGTGCATCAACCATGTACAAAAACTATACCAAACCATTCATCAACCATGCACCACAAATGTACCAAACCATGCATCAACAATGCACCACATTAATACCAAAAGGTGCATCAACTGTATACCACAACATGTATCATCAATCTGTATGTATCAATCATGTACCATATCATGTATCACTCATGCATCAA
Source organism: Picea engelmannii (assembly GCA_009831015.1). Taxonomy (NCBI): domain Eukaryota; kingdom Viridiplantae; phylum Streptophyta; class Pinopsida; order Pinales; family Pinaceae; genus Picea; species Picea engelmannii. The sequence goes on from ML817323.1 coordinate 27,315, forward strand.
CACATGTACCATGTATCATACCAAGTGTCAATCATGAGCCAACCATGCACATCAACCATGTACATCAACACCATACCATATACCATAATATATCATCAATGAATTGCCTCGACCATATGCCAAGAATATATGCCAAATGAGTACCAAGCATATATCAAGATCACCAACAAGTGCCTCTATCAATGTACCAATATCACCAAGAAATGAACCTCATACATGTACCAAGAATATTCCTCACACCATGTGCCTCAAGTATGTGCCAACAGCCATAAACCATGTACCATACCAAACCAGATACTAGCCAGCCAAGAATGTACCACTAACAATGTATCATATGATCACCAATATGTATCATGCATCAACAAGACATGCATCTCAAGAATGTACCATATCACCAAGAAAATCAATCAACTCATGCATATAAACATACCTCATAACATATAATTGAACTAGTTCTTTAGATCACAGACAAACTAACCAACATGGGCATCAACAACCTTGTACAAGCATCCCTTTACAACCTTTCACAATCCTTTTTACATATTTGTAACTTGCTCTTTTACTTTCCGCGGATATCCATGATTTCCTCCACTACAGCCCATGTACATCCGCACCCTTCTGACCTATAACATGTGGATACCTTAGAAGCTATGGTTACTCATGTTTGTTGCAACTCTGAGACTTTCACCTTCTACCTTTCAGAAAAATGTCGTCACAAACTAGCCAAAAGATAAACCAAAACATTCACAAGACAAATATTCAATGTAAGTGTATCTCCTTAGGAGAGACTCCTTAAGGTGTTTATATACTTTTTCATAGTAACCTCTCTCCTTACTTTAGGGATTTATTGGTGTAACCACTTTACCCCTTGAATAATACTTGTAACCAACTAAGGGATTCTTTACCACTCTTTGGGGCTTCCAACTTTACAAGGCCATATCTCCCTAACCGTGAGGAACCATGTGGTGTACCACACATCACCATAAAATACACAATAAGGATTATACATCTATGAGTGTCTTACATGTAATTTCATTTTCCTCCATGTCCATATTCCTTAATCAACTTCGGGTACCATAACCAAACTTTCTAGGCTACATGCAAATTATGTCAAATGCACCCAACTAACTCATCATAAATCTCAATCATACAATTTCCAATCAATTTTCCATCATCTATGGACCTCTCCAAGGGTTGACTTCAATATCTAAGGGTTGACATAAATGACAACCAACTTTCCAAACCAATTTTCCAACAATAACATCCTTGCAAAAGAAATGAGTAAAATTTGAATGGAGTACCAAGTGTGAAGAATATTTCCATCACTTGAAGTATTTATTAACTAGTGCACCATTTTTAAAGTTTCATATCTAGATGAGGATTTTTTTGTGTGCACATATGCAAGCAAAGAAGGGCTTGGTGGAGTCCTTACACAAAGTGAGCACATAATTTGTTATGAGTATAGAAAATTGAAGGAACATGAAATAAATTATGTTACACAAGACTTAGAGTTGGAATCCATAGTACATGCCTAAAAATGTGGACGCATTATCTCATGCATATAAAGTTTGAGCTAAAGACAAACCATAGTGTTCTGAAATACTTGTTTGAACAACCAACACTGAATCTCGGATATACTAGATGGATGGAACTTCTTAGCTAGTATGATTTTGACATCAAACATATCAAGGAGAAAGAGAATAAAGTGGTTGATGCACTTAGAACGAGGCTGCATGAAATGCATGATACAACCATTATCATGTATAGGACATATTTTAAAGACAAAATTTTAGAGGCTATAACAACAGATCAATATTATGTGAAAATTAAAGAAGGATTACAAAAATATAATGTATAACAAAAATACAAATATTACAAGCTAGAAGAAGATTGAATCCTCTTGTTTAGGAACAGAGTTTATGTCTCCAATTATCAAAAATAGAGAAAAATAGTTTTAAAAAAGATGCACAATGTGCCATACGTTGGAAATCCAGGATATCCATTATTTTTGGCCCAGTATGAACACATATGTAGTTGATTATTTATCTAGATGCATGGAATGCTAGAAGGTAAATACTAAGCATAGACATTCCACAAGATTGCTACAATCATTGCCAATTCCTTAATGGAAATGGGAAGTTATTAATATTGATTTCATTACTAAAGTTCCCAGGACAACAAGGAAACATTATTCCATCATGGTAGTGGTTGACAAGCTTACAAGGGCTACACATTTCATTCCAGTAAAAGTAAATCATAAGGAAGCTAATATTTTAGAAATTTATATGAAAGAAATTGCTAGGTTATATGGTGTGCCTAAGGAAATAGTGTTAGACAAAGATCCCAAGTTCACTTCCAATTTTTGGAAGGGTTTGTTTAAAGTATTTGGTAACAATTTGAATTTTAGTACAACATATCACTTGGAGTCAGATGGGAAGACAGAGGGGATTAACCAGATAATTGAATATATGTTGAGAATGTATGTAATAGACAAGCCTTCTAAGTGGGAAGACTATCTCCAATTAGTGTAATTTTATTACAACAATGGGTATCAGGATTCATTAAATATGATCTCATTTGAAGCCTTGTATGGAAAAAAATGCAACACGTATGTATGTTGGGATAAACCAGCAAATAGATTCATTATTGAGCCATAATTGTTGAGGGAAATGGAAGGGAAGATGGAAAATATCGGGCATAATTTGAAAGTTGCACAAGATAGGAATAATATTTATGTCAATAAATGAAGAACACGGATAATTCAAAGTGGGAGAGCATGTGTTTTTAAAGGTTAAATCTAAGAGGATCTCATTGATATTGAGAAATTTCCCAAAATTGGCAGCAAGATATTGTGGGTCATTTGAAGTCCTAGAAAGGATAGGTCCAGTTGCATACATTCTTGCATTACCTGCATCACTAAGAATTCATAATATGTTCCATGTTTATTTATTAAAGAAGTATGCACCAGATCTTAACCATGTGATTGATTGGACTATGATCCAGGTGGAATACAAAGGGTACTTTCGGGTGGAGCCAATGCACATCTTGGACTAAAAATTAAAAGTTCTTAGGAACAAAGCCATCGACCTGGTAAATTTCCAATGGACCTACTATGTTCCTGAAGACGCCACATGGGAGCATGAAAAGTCCATGTGGGAGGTGTACCCATAAATGTTTCTAAGTTTTGAATAAATTTGAATGTACATTGTACCTAAGTGAATGAACACTTAATTTTGGTAGTTGGAGATTCATGGAGCCACAACACTAAGGCCTCCTATTTGAACGATGTTGGATCCCATTCTTTGGGTTGTGCGGGATGAGGGAAAATGAGAGTTTTGGTTGGAATTGTTGCAAGAGTCATCCATTGCAGAATTATCAAGTATTTTTATATAACAATTTGTATATGTAAAAATGCAAGATTGTATGATGATGTGCACTGAGGACGGTGCAAATTGTAGGGGAATGAGAATGTAAAAACCCCATATTTAATCCCTATTTTAGCGATGTATAATGTAAATATGATGTATGTCCATAGGACAAGAGATGTAATATGTATATTTGTATATAATAAATAAAATATATTGTCGGTTGTAGATGGATGTAGATAGATACTTGGGGGACAAGTATCCACAAGAGAGAGAAGGCCTAAGAGGAGGGGGTCCAAAGGGGAAGTTAACCATGTCTATCAAACTCAAACCATCTTTTCAAATTATCATTGTGTATAAACATTTTATTTTTCCTTTGGCGTTTCCAAGCCCCAATCATTGAATGCATATAAGAGGGTTGGTGTGAGACCATCTCATAGAATTAAGGAGACCATGGGTTGAGCACAAGAAAGCATGGGGGAAGTGTGAGAGTTAAAAAAATCATTTGTGGAAGAGTGAGATTCAAGTAAGCAAGGGAAAAGGAACGAAAAATGTGTATGGGAAAGCTGAGCAAGTAGAGGCAGGAAATGGGGATGTAATTGGTATGCAGTTAGAGAAGAAAAAAGAGATAGAAAAGCATTTAATATTGAAAGAGAGATTGGGCATGAAGAGTAGCTGGTTGGAGTTGTAAATTCATGAGGAGAGAGGCTATGGTCTTGTGAGAAGTTTCGGCTTAGGAAATTAATCGAGAGAGCAATCATTTTGTTGTGGTGCCAATTCCTAGTCACAACTGCAGATTCCTAGATTCCCCAACAGACATATTCCTATCCAACCTACGTTGGCTCCATAGAGAGAAGGAGGATTTCTTGAGGGACCATGGAAGAGAAGGGGATACCACTCCTTGGGTTTCGCAAGTTGATGGGAAGAGCGAAATATGATTGGAATGGTTGTGGGAGTTTGTTGTTGAGAGGGGACGTTAGCCATCCTTAGGAACCACCATCTCTTGTGGATTCATATCCCTAGCTCGGAGGTGACTTGTTGTTGATAACTAGAACAACAAGTCTATGGTTGGGAGGAACATTTGTTCTCTGCAGTGGGTTGTATTTTAACAAGATAAGTGTTTGTATTCACTGTGTTTAATTATGTTGAATTGTTGAGTTAATTTCTCTATATTTCCTTCTAATTTTACATTATTTATTGTTTCCTATTATGCCAAAATGACACTTATGCACCTATGTTTTTATATGATTGAATGTTGTTGTGTATGTGTTTATTAGTGGTTGTGAATGTTTAATTTATTTCTTTATGTTTTTAATGGTTATGGATGCTTTCATGATATTGTATGTCATGTTGTGTATTTTCTGCATTTTAAATTGGTATCTAGTTATGTTTGGTTGTGTTTAACCGTAGCGTGATCTAGTTGGGGGGTGGGTGTGTTACATTGTGGTATCAGAGATGATTTTTTTTATGGTAGCATGCCTCAATGAGTATTTGGGTACATCAAAACGTATCCACATGGGTGACCATATTATTCTTATTAGTTTCGATAAGTTGTTGATATATTCTATGTCCAATCACTTTCACATTTTCTAGAACCCTTCATAAGATGGGCGGAAAGAAGGGATGTTTTCCATCTAAGCAGAGAGGACTTAATCTGGAATATGGGCATCACTTTCTAGAGCATGTAGAGCACTCTCTCCTAGGTTATTAAAATATTAATCAGAATAAGTGATGTTAGTAATTGATCATTAAAGTATATATCTATAATAAAATGGGAATACATGTTCAAATGTAATAATATCTAATTTTTAACGAGAAAGCCTATAAAGAAAGGTAGTTATGTGTTAAACTCGTTCTTTAAAGTCTTAATGCAAGTTCACTTATATTAATCTTGTTTCTCATTCGATAACAATTAATCTTTGAGCAATTCATTTCATTTTAACACTTATTTTAATTATAATAAAAACTATTTCAACCTTTGAACAATTCATTTAATTTTTATAATAATTAATTATGATTACCATCAACATAGAACAATTTATGTTTATCGATTGTTTCTACGCTTGAATAGAATGGAGAGAAGATTTACTAAATCTCATTGATTTTAACAAGCTAACACGTTATGAAGATTGATAGTGCTACAAATATTTTGGAATGAGATTTAATTTGACCATATGCATGGAATTATAAGTGAAATTTATTTTGATCCTCCACTCTCTTAGTATCTCAACCTGGAAAATACAATTTTTCTCTCTATTTTTTATTTACCAAGATCACACAAAGCGCACAACAAAGAGCATACATAGACATGAAAATACTTTCCGCTCTGTTTCTAATTTTCCGAGATTGCACAAAGTGCGTAGAAAAGAGCATACATAGATTGAAAATAGTAGCAACATGGAAATAAAAAACAGAAAACTAAAATAAAACCGAAGTATTATCTCTACAAAAAATTTAAAAGGGCATATTTGGGATTTATACCTCCATATCTTACTGAAATGACCATATCTTGGGAAAACATAAATCTTTTGAGTGAAACAAAAAACATTCCTGACTTAATCAATCATTCTAGACGTAATGGAATAGTTCTCTCAACCCAAAAATGTACGAAAAATGGCAGAAATCAAATATGCAACAACACAAATTCAAGATCTTGATCTACAATGGGATCGAGTCTTTAAATGTGCTCTGATACCATGTTCGACAAAAACGGTATTCCAACAGAAGAAGAACACTTTCAGTAAACACTCACACAACCAGATCAAAGATCAACACAACTATTTTTTGACGTGGTAAAACCCCATACGAGGAAACATCCACAACCCCAAACAACGTGGCCACTTAGAGTAATTTATTATTGCAAAAGAAACATATTACAGAGAGATTTATAAGTGATTTTTTGACAATCCATCAACAATAAATGATCCTCCATGCTCTTTAAATATAGATTATGGACCAATCAGGTGTTAAGCCATGGATCAATGCAGGTGTTAAGATTGAGGAGAATATGAACCATCAGATCACTCTATGTCAGGAACATATTGTGACCCTCATATTTCCTAACTACAAATGCATACTAAAGAAACACATTTTTATCTAACGACACATTAGACCAAGTTGATCTTAACTAACTCCTAAATGTACAAATAACCTAACATCAATATCCATAATTTTTCAATTCCCCTTGGCTGAGAATTAGATTTCATTTTGATATTTGGGTATCTCTATTTCTTTAAGAATATCATCTTCTCATATTTGGCACAAAATCATCACAAAATTAGAACCATGTTTTTTCAATGGGGCATCCAATGGATTAATCACGTTGGTTGCATGGTTCTAATAAAGATTGTTTTATCAACCCTCCCCCTCTCTATCAATTCTCATATCTCTTGTCTCCCCATACCATCATGAAACATATCTCAATGAATATTAGGAAATTCTTATGGCAAGGGGGCATATTGAATGAAAATAAATACCATCGCATCAATTGGTAAATGGTCAAGAACCCAAAGGACAGAGGAGTTCTTGGAATTGGAGATCCATTTTGATGAATCTTTCATGAGATCCACTGACAAACCGACATGGTGGAAGAAGGTTCTATGGAAACAAAAATTCATAGGAACTAGGCTAAGATGTGTAGAACTCTCGTTAAAAGAAGTTAAAGGCTCCTCGATTTTAAAACTTTTAAAATGGGATATCCCTGTCATCAACGAGAAGATCACTTGGATCACAGGGAATGGGAAATTGGTAAAAATAAGGAAAGATTTTATTTATGGGAAAGTAAAATTGTCCTCCATGGAGTATTTGGCTTCTATTAAGGCTTGGATGTAAGATCAAAATTATCATACCTTTTATGATATCTCTGAATGGGATTAAATCACTAGAAATTGGATAAGTTGGAGCGTAGGTGCATCTCCAAAACCTCTTTCTCCCCTCATGCACTTACTAGTTCATGCATTTTATGGTTGTGCTCCACGGAACAAAAACAAGAAGGATAGTGAGGGATGGGGGGACTCAACTTACTTAGTGAATGTTGGTTATCAATACCAACTTGAGGCAACACCTCTTCCTCCATGAGCCTCAATTTAGAAGAAAATTTGGTGCAGTAACGGTTTGCCCAAGATCAACATTTTTTGCTAGATCTTAGCACACAGGAAAACACTTACAATAGAGATCCTCAAGAAAAAAGGAGTAGTAGACCCCTCACAATGTGTACTATGTTCCAATGTAGAGGAAATAATCCCACATTTATTTGTTCATCAAGTGCCTTTATTCTTAAGAGGTGTGGGCACACATGTTGCATGGTATCCACCATAGAGCCAAATGGACACAATCTTGTGAATATCTCTTCTCTCGGTGACGCGACATGTACAGAGGGAAACTTAAGAATAAGGAAAATGTTCTAAAGGTATGGGAAGCACTACCAAAATTTCTTTGCTGGCAAATTTGGTTAGCTAGGAACAAAAGGATTTTTAATGGTGAAAGGTGCAAATCAGCTTAAACTGCAATCAAATCCATCCCCTTAATATTTGAAAATATGCAAAGGAGGATTAAATACTTGACCAAGAGATGGATATCCTAGAGAAATCCTAGGTATCTCACTTGAAATTAGACCAAATAAGCACCATCTCCATCAGAAACGTGATTTTTTTCACACGCGAATGGATGATAAGGAAATATCCTTTGGATTTCTTGGTTTGGAAGACATAGTAGTATTCCCACATGATTTTCTTGATGGAGATTCCAAAAACAACTCAGAGGTGGCAGGTGTAGGGGGGAGTATTCATGATCTTGGAGGAAGACAGGTAGATCATTATGCTTTGGGGATTGGAAATGTCTCTAAAAATCTCACAGAGGCCTATTCATTGTGGTGTGGCCGCGTCATTGTCAAGGAAGAAGGAATCAAATCCTTGACAATGCTTAGAGATTCAATGTTGGTAATTAGAGTAGTGATGGATCGGGCCAATCTGAGGGGAGAAAATTGAGTTCTCTCATTCATGGCATTAGGTGAATCACATCATATTTTGAAAAAAAATCATTTTACCACATCAAAACGGAGCTCAACGGTTTAGGAAACTATTGGGAGAAGGTGGCCTCATCCTTAGGTCTTGATTCCATAATTAAAAATGGGGTTCCAAGATTTGCCCATATGATTTAATTTATCAATGAAAATCAACCCAATTCATATTAAATAGACATCAATAGATGGAGGTCATGCAGGGATGGATGGCATGTGGCCTCCACAACTCCCACATTTGACATATCGATGTATGATTGTGGAAATTAATTCCCCTTTAGTGCAATCTTTGTTTATATATGGGACAATGCATTATAGGTAGTATACTTGATTATTCTTTTTGTTTGGTTTGACCTGTGTTTGAGGGTGGGTAGTTTAGTTTGTGAGTTTGTTTGGGTTCCAAGTGTGGAGGTTCTGAGTGAGAGAAATGACTTTGAGTAGTGGCATCTGGGGGAGGTGGAAATAGATTATTTCATCTTCTCAATGCGGGTATTTTCCTTCCTATCGAGTAGGCAAGCCCTAGTTCCTCGGTTTGTGTTCTCAATGCTCATTTCTTCATAAAAATTGCAAGTTTTAGGAAGGAGAAGTGGGAATAGAGACTTGTTATTTATGTTACTCTGTCAAGGGGTTGAAAATTGAAATTTGTGTTGGGGATTGTTCTGTTCTGGGTATTGTTCCAATTTTGTTGTGCAAGGCACCTCCCTTACTGTCATGGATAACTCAAAGTTGAAGTAATTTTGTAGAATGTTGCGCAGGAATGAAGAAATCACCTAGGAAAACAACACGCCTCTCATACTAATTTATTCAAAAATCATAGAGATGGAGTAGGTCGATGCTATTCAAAATGAAAGCATAATAACTTTGATTCTCCTTCAGAAAGAGTTGATTAACTCCTTGGAAGTGGAATGCAACAAAATTCTCTCTCTCTCTCTCTCTCTCTCTCTCTCTCTCTCTCTCTCTCTCTCTCTAATAATTTAGGCTCTGGAAATTATCTGCAAGAAAGAATGAGGGAGGAAGAGATTGTTTGTCAGAACATAAACCCTATGGAGATCGAGGACCAAGTCCCCCTCACTTAAGAGAGGGATAGGAAGCTCAAGGTAGCATCCACCCCTAATGTCCTGATTTTTTTTCTTCAAATTGTTATTTTTTTGGGTTAGTTTTTTAAGTAAGTCACAAGTGGAATAATATGAAATTAGAAATTACAACAATTTTAGAGACATGTTTAAATTTTGATGAATGTACATGCTACTAACCTTGTGCAACCCCCTTTTAATATAAATATAAAGTTTTTGTTATAGTTAAAAAAAAATACATATTTAGGAAAATATAATTATTGCATCTAACTTTATTATACAACTCTAAGAAAAATAAATTTAACCTTAAATGATTTTTTTAGGAAAATTGTAGGAACTAGTAAATAAATCAAATTCAAAGGTGAATCCATAGGGTTTACAACTTCTTTTTTTTATTATTAATATGAATTTAATTTTGTTGTTATTCCCAAGAAAAATCTAGTTAAGAAATTCAAAGGAAATTCAAAGGATGGTTCTTACATTAATGCATGATATTCAAGAAAAATAAAAAAGGATTTGAATGAACACTTAGTATCATGAGACAAGGTGGAATGACCAACAATATTGATTCCAACTAATCAAACTAACTTTAAAAAGAATTTGAATGAACACTTAGTATCATGAGACAAGGTGAAATGACCAACAATATTGATTCCAACTAATCAAACTAACTTTTTAAACAACATCATGTAATTTACATTACCATAATTTACAATTAAAAAATAAAAAAATAATAATTTATTACTTAAATATTTTTCTAAAACATGAAAAACAAAAACCTAAAAAAAAAAAAAAACTCTTTATTATTTAATTTAGATATTTTTCTGAGTGAAATAAAAATCTCCTTATTATATTTTTCTGTGTTTTCTACATTCAATTGAAGCAAAAATGTACGAGGCTGTGTTTTCTACAATTGAAGCAAAAATGTATGAGGGAATCACTCTGATGGAGTTAAAAGTGGTTATAGTACAGCTAAATAGTTGTTGGTTAACACTGAAAGGCTGATAAGATGAAACAAATTTTTAAAAGAATATATTAAATTTTATTGTTGATTAACAAATAAACGCGCTTCATTTATCTGGTGTTAATATTTTAATTTTGTTAATCACTTACGTGGCAATCAGTTAGCTATCAAAGTAATTTTTAAATATGATTAGATAAATGTAAAACACATAAACAGATGTCTTTATAATAACTAGAAATTTAATGATTGAAATCACAACCATTTATTTTGTGTGACTACTAAAAATATTCTAATCATATTTAATCATGTCCATAAAAAATTTATTCAACACTAAATCTAAAAATAAGTTTGATAAAAAAAACTAATTGAAAAAATCTATTTAATAAAGTATTTGAAGTTAATTAAAAAATAGGGCATTCGTGGGATCATATCATTAGTTTCACAACAATAAAAGTTTTAAATGTATACACTTTTTTTAATTGTAAATATGTGCAAAAGTTACGTTCATTTTCTTAGATTTATAAAAAGTTAAAATTCATATATATATATATATATATGTGCAAAAATAAAATAAAAAATGAAATGTAATCAAATATATATCAAAAGGATGAAATGTAGTCAAATTGTTAGTTAACCTGTTATGAATTTTTAAGTTAATTTTAGTTGGTGCATATGAAAGGAGTAGGTTAATTAAGAAGTAATTTTTCCTTAGAGTTATGTTTTTAGGTAGTTTGAGTTTTACAGAGATTAAAATTTCATGTATTTAAAAATCTATCTTGAATGGTTTTGTCTCATTCTAAACTAAATCAGATATAAAATCAATCAGAGTTCTGAATTAGGGAAAAATTTGAATTGGAAATAAATTTAAATGGAAAGATTGCCCATAGTTAGCACACTAGCATATTAAACACTAGTTGTAAAAGCAACGTCAGTAGAGTTACAAAACGGATGGTTACAGGAAGTACTGCATCAATTTTGGATTTCAATTTGAATTGTACGAACAAAATATAACATGTTGAAGGTGCCTATTTCTAGTAAAGGCGAAGTTGTGGAAGGCGATTAGGAGCGCGGTAATCATAGCTTTCTTTCATTTGAGAGTGCCTTCGCAAATCTGCCGAATCATATCAACATCCCAAGTTCCAACCAATTAATATTTATTATAAATCTTTCAGCATTGTTCTCAATGTTGTCTTTTGGCATTAAATGAAATCAATGTGTTTACCTAGTCAATGCATCCCGGTTAGTGCCTTCGCCTGTGACTTGCTCAAACAGGCCGGTCTCTATATTCACTCTTGAAACAGGATCGAAACAGGATCATCCAAAAGATTTCTCCCTATCTCTACCAGGTCTTCCAGATTCCTCTTAGTTGAGAGATCGGTTCATCTTGTATCTCTTGACAATTCAACCTACTCCCAATTATGCAATTTGTTAGACCTTTGCAATATAGAGGGTATGCAAATAGAAGTGAATTATAAAGGTTCCAATCTCTAAACAAGAATACGACTGAATTATTTATACAGGGAAGAAGGAAAGGACCTGGATTCTTAAATAGTTCTTCTCGGACTTAAAGGCTTGGAACACGACGGATGGGTGAATGTCCACCATATCTGCACTCGATTGTGAAAACATGTCAGTTATGGGCACTTTACCCCCATTGGATAACCATCCAAGCATGCCCCATTTTGCAGCGTCAGTGGCACTGTAACTAGACATTTTATGTCCGGTTCCAAGAGAAAGTACCAGACACTTACTAGTATCCTGTTTAAAACAGATAGCCTGATCAGTTCAGTTACTTCTTTCAAAGGTCAATTGAAAGGAATATTTGGTTGCATGAATCCGACTTACAAACAAATAGGTTTATAACTCACCCGAGCTTTCGACGTTGGCAATGAGAAATCTGGATAGCGCATGAGAGCTTGTTTAGTAACTTCGCTTATTGCAAGTAAAGTCTGCAACAAACATTTTATGGAACACCAAATTACACAACGTCTAGGAAATCAAAAAAAAATTCAAATCATAATTACACCATTCAGAGATGGAAAATATATATACTGGATTGTTCGTTGCAACTCCCCCATCTATGAGGTTGAAGCTTTTGGTATTGCCTGAGGAATATTTCGTTTGGAAGTAGTAAGCAGGAAGATGTGTTGGAGCTGCTGAGGTTCCAATGCAAACATCGGCCAAAAAATGCATCTGTTAACTCGTTCTGTTTGGCCTGGAAAAGAGATTTACTATATGTCACTCCAACCGGGATTGATCTTTAATTCATAATTAGATTACTTCTGTCACACAGATCATAGAAACGTTACCGCAAAAGTGGAGAAGATTGCAGGTTGTTGTATTTTGACGTTGTATGTAGTAATCACAACGTTCGTTAGGGTATGGTGTAATCTTGTATCCCCCAAATACTTTTTCAATATTTTGTGTAGAAAGTCCCCAGAATATTTGGGGTCATTCAGAATTTTGAATGCGGATTGCAAGAAACCTCTGTAATAATTTCATTTTCTTTTGATTCAATATTGATGTCGCTGATAACAGAAAAAAAAAAAGAGAACATAAAGCATGATTATTGATGTTTGTGACAGAAAAATTAGAAGAAAAACAAGTTATTTTACGAACGTGGTTTGTGGAAAAATATGAGGAGAATTGTCCAAATAAAACTTGGTAACATCCTTTGCAGCAAACAGTGAACGATTCTTCTCATTTGGAGCGGCTAACATTGCAATGACCAATCCTCCCGTGTTCGTTCCAGCAATTATGTCGAAATAATCAGCTATACTCACGTTTTCCTCGAGGAATTCGAGGATAGTTGTTGGGATAATCCCACGAACTCCTCCTCCATCAATGCTGAGAATTGTAATCGTATTGCCATCAGTTGGTGGCAGACTCCTGCAAGTAATATCCATGGTATCCATGGTCTGTACTCAACTTAAGCCTTCAGCTCCAAATTAATTTCGACTCAGAGTTATTTTTAGAAAACAACGGATACAAGATAAAATATAAACCAAAGACAACTAGACTCTTAACTAAGAACTGACTCTTAACACGCCTACAACCGACTCTCACAACTGACTCTTACAATGAAGCTTATAACAAGTCTCCCCCTTAATGGAGAATGGATTGACTTCTACACCTAACATCTCCCTAAACAGTTCAAACTTAATCTTTCCAAGAGGCTTAGTGAAAATATCAGCAACATTTTCACTAGTATTACAATACACAAGAGTTATTTCATTTGACTGCAACTTTTCTCGAACAAAATGATACTGAGCTTCAACATGCTTTGTCCTTGCATGAAAAATCATATTCTTCGCAATATTGATTGAACTTTGATTGTCACATCTGATCATCGTAGGTTCCTTTCGTTCTTCTCCAACATCTTGAAGAATTATTCTTAACCAAACAGCTTCAAAAGTTGTTGCACACAAGGCTTTATATTCAGCTTCAGTAGAAGACAAAGATACAATAGGTTGTTTTTTACTGCTCCATGAAACAACCCTGGATCTAATGTTGAACGCATATCCAGTGGTTGATCTTCGATCATCCAGATTGCCAGCCCAATCAGAATCTGAATAACCTGTCAACTCAACATTAGATGCATCAGTATACTTAATACCATAATCAAGTGTACCTTTTAGATACCTGAGTA
>ML817323.1:49819-64414 GCA_009831015.1 Picea engelmannii
CCATCAACTCCATTTAATCGCTTTCATTTCCCGGGACGGTCGAGCCCTGCGGCACGGGGCGATCACGTGCCCGCGCATGGGTCTGCAACGCTTCCCTCCCTGTTCTCTGCCACCTGGAGTCCACTAACACCCCATCCGGGGATATTATGAATATCATTAATATTACAAATATATTTATTTTAGATTTAAATTATTTTAGGAAGAAAAGTTTATTATATTTTACTAATTAATAATAATAATTTAATTTTAAGATTATTTGATGATTAAATTTATTTTATGTTCTTAATCATTAAGGCTATTGATATCAATAATGTTATAAATATATTTATTTTAGATTTAAATTATTTTATGAAGAAAAGTTTATTATATTTTAGTAATTAATAATAATAATTTAATTTAAGATTATTTGATGATTAAATTTATTTTATGTTCTTAATCATTAAGGCAATTGTATATTCCAATGTTTTAAATCAATCTTTTTAAATAAAATTTAATTGTTATGAAAACAAAATAAAAATTGAAAAATTGAAAAAAAAAATAGATGTTATAATTAATTATTATTATCAACATCAAAGGAATTGTTGAAAGGTTCAAATAGAATAGTGTGAATGAATAATTAATAATAAAAAAGGTTGGATTGAAGTATAGATTTATTTAGCAAAATATTTTAAGAGAAATTTTTACATTTGTAGTGATTTATTACTGAAAGCTACTAATTATTGGATTGAAGTCATGATATATTGAGCAAAATCTTTTATAGTCTATTTTTGGGGTTTTTTGGCTATTTTTTTCTTTTGATTTTGCTTGAAATTCTGTGATGAAGAGTTGGATCTTTATATTTGAGTGGATAAATTTGTTTAATCCTAATATTTTAGGATTTTTTTAGTATGCTTCTATTTATGTATTTAGAAAAACAATTTAAACAATAGAAAATAAAAAAATTTGTTTAAATTTACATTGCAGGATTCGGGCCAATTCCTTAAAAAAAATTCAAAAAAGTAAAACGTTTAGTGAAAACCAAATATTTTTGGACAAACTCTTACATTAGTAATGATTTATTAATTGAAGCTATGACCAATCGAAACAATCAAATTCAAAATTCAAACCAATATATGACAAAATCAAATCAGTACAGTCATCGTGATACAAATTCAAACCAATACATTACTTGTGATCTATTAATCGAATATATGGCAAATCGAAACATGCAAATTCAAACCCATATATGACAAATTGAAACCAATACATTGGTCGTGATCATAGAAGCCGCGATATATCGACTCGAAGCCGTGATCTAATGTTTCATGAAGCCGTGATCTAATTGATGAAATCTTTGATCTATTGGTTTGAATGAAGTTGTTATCTTTCAACGAGATCTAGGGCAAACTCAAACAGGGTCGATTCTCGATTCTGAGCAGACTGATCTGCAGTCCTGATTACGGTATGGATGGACCTATTCCGAAGCCAAATCCGATGTGCATGACATCAATAAGAGAGATCGGACATTAGAATTTCCCGCGTTGCACTCTTTTGTCTTTAGGGTTTTACCGTTCATTGATCTCTCCGCGTAAGCACTGTGCATTGGATGTAGCACTGAGCGATCTTCTTAACACGGATATAAGGGATTTATTACCATGGAGATGCACTCATTTGAGATTCTGAGTAGGCACCGACCTAGATATATTCTTAGACAGTTCTGAGCACAGAGAGAACGCCATTTGACCCGGGAACAGGTAAACTTAATCTTGTTTTAATTACTACTAGTTTGAGATTCTGAGCAGCCACCGGTCTAGATATATTCTTAGCACAGCTCTAAGCATAGAGAGAGCATCATTTGACCTGACAACAGGCAAGCTTAATCTTGTTTTAATTACTACTAGTTAGCACTTGAAGACAGACGTGTCTTTTAGAGCTCTCTGATTTAGTCAAGCATAAGCGTGCTCACTAAGATATCAAAGAGTCGCATAGAATGACTGATGTGTAAAGTTTATTTTCCTGGTCATATAATGTTAGAGAAGAGGTTACAGACATTCAAGAAGAGGAGAAGAAGACACTCTAAAACTAAGTACATACCATGATAAACTAAGCTGCAAAAATAATTTAACATAAGGTATTTTGTCCATGGATTGCATGTAATGAAGCCTATAAAAGGCTTGGTGAACTCCATTGTAAATGGGTCTGGAGGTAACTTGGTGGGCTTGATCGGATTTGGTCAAGTGAATGTTCATATTAAGGTGGAGCACTGAGACTCGAGTCTAAAGTCCATAAGTTGCAAAGGTTCACTTGGGTTGGTTTGGACGGATTTGGTCAAAGTTGTTCGAATGCAAAATTCGAGGTGGAGCATGTGTCCAGGTTATAAAGGTGGGATTGTAGAAAGACCAATGTGTTGGTAGGTCAATCAAGTGTTTGAGAATATATGATGAAGGTAGGTTCATATCCATAGAACTTGGAGAGTATTGCAAGGAAGTTGGTATATAATAGGCATGTTCAGTAATGGCAAGTTGAAGCAATAGTTGTGGACAGAAGCAGTTGTGATATATGGTAACTCGGTCACCATCAGTTGCAAAAGACTTGAAGATTTTGGAAGAAGTATGAACCATTCATCTAGTATTTACTCAAATGTGAAATTATTTGGTTGTGATGCTTATGTTTTTTATCAGCATTCTAAGTAGGGCCCATATCAAACAAGTAAATATTTGATATGGTGGTGATGTTAAGGGAAGATTGTGGGATCCTACTACCCACATAATCATCATGGAGAAAGATGCAGTGTTAGATGAATCTACTTTTATAAAATCAAACATATTAAAATATGAAAGGTTCGAAGCATGACTGGTAGTAAAAGGGTATTTGGAAGGTATTATTTCCATCTAGTTCAGTTAGTACAACTAGATGTTGAAATTGTTTTACATGGATTTTTTGGATAAGGGGATGTATTTGGAACAACCAGAACGTTTAGTTCAGAATTGCAACAGAAGATTTTTTTGCAAACTCAAAAATCATTATATGGCTTGAAGCATGCCAGGAAAATGGTACAAGATGTTTGATTCCTCATGGTGAGTCAAATTTTACAAGAAGTGAGTATAACCATATTTTGTTGGGGTCTTTGGTTGAGCAGAGCTCCTAATATGTAATTTTGTTCTACCAGAGTTGTTCTCTGGTTATGTAATAGATTTGAGACTTTCATGTTAATAGAAGTCAGCTTCCTTTCTTTTTCATTTTTGTCTGTAACACTGTTTAAGACACTCCGGCATGGAGGATCCAGCTGAGGATCGTTATGATGCTATAATGGAGCTTTGATTATAGTAGTATCATGGTCAATTTTATTCATTTCCCTATGCATATGTTTGCTTCTCACATTGAATGGCTTGTGCATGGAGGATCTAGTCGAGTTGTTGTAGTTGCAAGTGTTGGAGGTTTGATCATACTGTAGTTGTAACTGTGTCTCTTGTAGACATATTTCAATGTCTGAATTGGAGCTCAAGAATTCTCTTAAGCTTGGGTTTTCTTCTCTGAGTTGTTGGAATGCATGATTCCCATAGAAGTGTCATTCACCCTTTCTCCTAAGTCTTCCCTCTTCTCTGGCTTTAACTCAATTTACTGACTAAAGTTAATGTGGCCCTCACTTATCTATACATTTCCCGTCCAGTTCTGTGTTGAACATCTTTCATGTTGTTGAGTTTTGGCCATCGACCATCCACATTTAACCCAACATCCACCCCAAACACTCAAACACTAATGGGTATCGGGCTTACCTCTGATGCAATCCAGAGGTCACTCCTGGTGCTAACACACTTCAACTTTCCCGAAGCTCATGATCTATTGACAAGTGTCCCCTTGAAAATTGTCGACTCATGGCTCTTCGGCTATTCAAGCTTCGATTATTTCAACCTTTCACTTTTGCCTTCCTCTGGATCTCACGACCTGCCGACACGTACCCTTCTAGATCTAACGGTCCATATTTTCTTCAGCTCTCCGGCCCTTCGTGCTTCAGGAGTCTCAAGTTTCAAACTCGCCTCCTTATGAACTCGCGATATTTGACGACTTAGATCCACTCTGGCGATACGATGCTTAAATTTTTCCCCAAACAATCTGACAGTTCAGATCTATTCCTGTTGATCAGGCGACTAATATTCTATTTTGGATCTTCGGCTCTTCGAGCTCCAGAAATCTCAATTCTCAACTCTTGTGAGTTTTCTCTCTCCTTTGTGTGTGAAGCACTAAGGCTCGTGCACTTCACTCTAATCAAATGGTTGTTGATATTTTTCACAGTGATCCAACGACCACTATCGTTCCTCCTCCTGAGCTTCTGAGTTCTTCTGACTTGGAAGATTTCTCATCTTCAAAGGTTTCGAACCTTTACTCCTCCTTATGAGTCTAACTATCGGCTCTTGCTGACACTTTATGGAAAGTGATATCCCTTCTGAACTTCGTCCATAAAAGGATTTTGATTCCCCACACACACCTTACATTCTCGGGATCTCGATAACTCAGATCGAAGGATTTCTTGAAAATAAATTCTTCTTGCCCACCTGGCATTACTCTGGTTCGGGTTCTTCGACGCTTGGTCATTTCACGATGTTGTGCACACCTTGCACGCAGTCTAACTTTCCTTGGTTCTCTCTAAACTTCTTTGAGTCACTTCGAGACTCAGTCAACACACTCCTTCCATTCGATATGCACACCTTGCATATGTTGGGATTTGGGTACCTCTAGAAGTGGACCCTATGTGCTTATGTGTCTCTAAGCACAAAGGGGGAAGACTATTACACTTGTACTTTACTTTATGATTCTAATTTCACTTTGACTTAGGAGATTTAAGTGAAAAGTGAAATATGTCACTTAAGTCATAAAGTGACAATTAATTCACAATGTGGGTGAATTAATAGACATAAAGAAACCAAGGAAAGTGGGTTTCCTTAGTGATATTTTAGGATGAGATCTCACCCATTGATTAGACTTGGCTAGATCTAATCTAGGCCATTGATCTTTTAGGGTTTGCCAAAGGAGGATAAATAGAGGGAAAAGTGTATTATTGAGATTCATTCTTCACTTATGAGTTTTGGAGAAGAGAGGAGGGCGCATTTCACAAGGAGGGAGAGGGCGCACTTGATGAGGGTTTGAGAAAAACCATTGAGAGATTGAGGAGGAGGATCTTGTTGCTTGGAGATTGTATGGAGAGTATATCCATGGAGTCTTAGCCTTCATTTCTGAGAGAGAGCATTTTATATGGAGGAGGGGTGCATCTAGGAGAGGAGGTTCACTTTTTTCCTTCATTTTCTCACCAAGAGAGGAGGACTTGTCACCTTGATATGAGGTCAGATGCATGAGGACGCTAGAGGGAGGGCACATGATTTCATGGTGAGAGATATCCATCTTTGGCTTCTATTATTTTATGGTGATCATATCTACTAGGAGGAGGGTGCACCTATGGATTGGGTTGACAACTACCTGGTAGAAGATCTACTTGGAGGAATCGAGCTCTGACGGTTTCAGTGGAAAGGCATCACAGAAGAGAAAATTCTTGTGGAGGTATTTCTTCATTGGGTCAAAGAGGAGCTAGAGAGCTTCACTTCAGTGTAGAGAGAAACAAAGGGAGAGGGCACACCTGAGTTTGGGCACTTCTCTTTCTGGATATTATGGAAAGGCTTGTGAGGAGCTTGCTATGTATACATGTTCCATTGTATTGTATTACTTTTTGTATCTCTTTCTTTAATCATCATTATATAGACATATATCCCAAACTAGTTTTCCCCGTGGGGGTTTTATCCACGGTCATGTTGACCAAAAATACCTGTGTCAAATTTATGCATGTTTAGAAGTGTATATCATCATTTCAAAGTTAAATATCTAGAGGTAGTGTTATGTGTTTTAAGTTATATTGCATGTGCTAACATTGAGATAAGAAAACACTTGCGAGGGCACCTTAAAAGAGAACTTAACCTTCAAAACATTGAGAAGAAAGTGGAATGATTTTTTGTTGTCCTAAAACAGAAAAAGAAGATAGCCATATAGTTGAAACTTAGAGCCACACTAAGGTCAAGGAAATACCTTAGGTGGCATCCTCATAGGACCTCATATATTTCTACATGGTATCGGAGCAAACGATGGCTTATACTTGTTGATTTTGAAGCATTTTTGTGGGCAGTTTGGAGAAGTTTTATATCATATTGGTTAGTTGTTTTGGACAACAATTTTTTAGTCCAAAATAGTGGGTAAACTTCAGATCTGAAGGTACTTCTCATTCATTTCCAATTGGACAACTCAGGGCATATTTTGGACAACTAGTTTACAGTGTTTGTGGACAGTTTTAGGCACTTTTGTTGGGATAATGTTTTACACTTGTGGATAGCCTCTTTTCACACCTGCATGGACAGGAGTGAGGGTGTAGAGTTAGACCTATTTTCACACCTATTGATTAGGATTGAGTTCATGGTTTCACTTGCCTCTTTTCACACCTATGTTGAAAAAAGTGAGGCAGCGTTCCTTTGCATTGGGAGCATCAGAGTGAGCGTAGTGTGACAGAAATGTTGATATCTCATATGCATGTGGAGGACAGGCTAGCCGGGGCTAGAAATTGGTCGCCTTGGAAGGCGAGGATGGTCTTTGTCTTAGAGTACCTTGAGCTATGGGATGTATTCAAGGTATTTGTTCCTCCCATTCTTGTCACTACTCCCGTCTTGGTGGCAGAGTTCAGGAGGAGGAACAACAAGGAAAAGAGGATCATTTGTGATGTTGTGATAGATCACATTATTCCCCACTTGACTGGGAATACTTGTGAATTTGAGATGTGGGCATCTCTGTGCAAGTTGTATGAGAGCTCTAATGAGAACTAGAAGATAGTTCTTCATGACTAACTCAGGGGCATTCACATGCTCGAGGATGAGTCAGTTACTTCATTTTTTGGTAGATAAACTTAGATCAGAGACGTGCATGTAGCCATCGGAGAGGTTGTGAATCCTAACTATTTGGTGAGGGAAGCTATGAATAGCTTCACCAAATCGTGGGATCCATTTATATGGGGCATTGTTTCCAGGGAGGTCATGCCTACATGGGAGAGGATGTGGGATGACTCTGTCCAGGAGGAGATTAGGCTTGCAGTCGAGGTTTCTAGACAGCAGTAGCAGTAGCAACAGTCAGTTTTGGGTGTTGAGGAGCTTTCTCTTTGTACAAAGGGCAAGAAGAAGACCGGTCGTGGAGGTCAGCATGGTCCCAAGTTTGGGGCCCTAACATAGGGAGGAGAGAGAAATAGAAACAGTGGGAAGAGGAGAGACATGAGCACAGTGAGATTCTTTGCTTGTGGAGATATAGGTCACTATGCATGACAGTGTCCCAAGATGAAGAAGAAGCAGCAGGATGTATCAGCAGCGACATCAGAGGAGATAGAGTTCAGTGATCAGTTTGCCAAAGAGTGTGCATTCGTGACTACCTTGTCTGTTATTACACCATCTAGCACTAGATGGGGAGACAGAGTTGAGGAGGACCAACTGACTCTTAGCAGTGAGTCAGAGGGAGATGATACTCAATGTCCCTAGACATATTTAGAGTGGGTGACTGGTCTGCCCAGTATAGCTACAATTTCAGAGCAGTCGAGCAGACAGAGAGTTGGTGCTATAGCTTCAGTGCATTAGAGGTTGATGAGGAGGAGGAGCAGGGAACCACGGAGGCTTGAGCCTCACATAGCTTCTGAGACTGACAAATCAGGTTCTTGATCCACTTCAGGTGGAAGTGACTTGGCAAAAGACCAAGTTGATGACTCTTGGTGAGAGACCAAGAGGCGGAGACTCTTAGTGAGATGCCAAGAGTAGAGACTCTTGGTGAGAGGCCAAGAGTAGGTGGAAATCCTTAGTGGGATACCAAGGTGGAGATCTTGGTGTGATGGTCGAGATCTAGGTGATCTTGGATAGATGGAGAGTCACTGTCATTTATAAATCATACAGATTGAGTATATCTGTGACAGAGTCCACATTCAGTGATCAAGGTACAACCATACTCACCAAGCATATGCCAAGAGGAAACCATGTCATTTATAGGGATGGATTGGTGGTGACGAGCACTTTCCTCGGTAAGAAGTAGTGTTGGGATTTGGGTACCTAGAGAAGTGGTCCCCATGTTCTTATGAGTCTCTAAGCACAAAGGGGGAAGACTATTACCCTTGTACTTTACTTTGTGATTCTAATTTCACTTTGACTTAGGAGATTTAAGTCAAAAGTGAAATATGTCACTTAAGTCATAAAGTGACAATTAATTCACAATGTGGGTGAATTAATAGACATAAAGAAAATAAGGAAAGTGGGTTTCCTTAGTGAGATTTTAGGATGAGATCTCACCCATTGATTAGAATTGGCTAGATATAATCTAGCCCATTGATCTTTTAAGGTCGGCCAAAGGAGGCTAAAGAGAGGGTAAAGTGTATTATTGAGATAAATTCTTCACTTGTGAGTTTTGGAGAAGAGAGGAGGACGCATTTCTCAAGGAGGGAGAGGGCGCACTTGATGAGGGTTTGAGTAAAACCCTTGAGAGCTTGAGGAGGGGGATCTTTTTTCTTGGATCTTGCATGGAGAGTATATCCATGGATTCTTATCCTTCATTTCTGAGAGGGATCATTTTATATGGAGGAGGGGTGCATTTTGGAGAGGAGGTGTACTTGTTTCCTTCATTTTCTCACTAGGAGAGGAGGACTTGTCACCTTGAGATGAGGTTAGATGCATGAGGAGATTATAGGGAGGGCACGTGCTTCCATGGTGAGAGATATCCGTCTTTGACCTATGTTATGTTATTTTGATCATATCTACTACGAGGAGGGCGCACCTGTGGAGTGGGTTGACAGCTACATGGTAGCAGATATACTTGGAGGAATCGAGCTCTAATAGTTTTAGTGGAGAGGCAGCACAAGAGAGCACATTCTTGTGGAGGGATTTCTTCATTGGGTCAGAGAGGAGCTAGAGCCCTTCACTTCAATGCAAAGAGAAATAAAGGGAGAGGGCACACCTGAGTTTGGGCACTTCTCTTTCTGGATCTTGTGGAAATGCTTGTGAGGATCTTTCTATGTATACAGGTTCCATTTTATTGTATTACTTGTTTTATCTCTTTCTTTGATCATTATTATATAGACATATATCCCAAACAGGTTTTCCTCGGGGGGTTTTATACAGGGTCATGTTCACCAAAAATAGCCATGTAAAATTTTTGCATGTTTAGAAGTGTAGATCATCATTTTAAAGTTAAATATCTAGAGGTAGTTTTATGTGTTTTAAGTTATATTTCATGTGCTAACATTGAGATAAGAAAACACTTGCAAGGGCACCTTAAAAGAGAACTTAACCTTCAAAACATTGAGCAGAAAGTGGGATGATTGTTTGTTGTCCTAAAACACAAATTAAGATAGCCATACAATTGAAACTTAGAGCCACACTAAGGTCAAGGACAGACCTTAGGTGGCAGCCTTATAGGACCTCATATATTTCTACATGGTATCAGAGCCAAAGGTGGCTTATACTTGTTGATTTTGGAGCATTTTTGTGGGCAGTTTGGAGAAGTTTTATATCATATTGGTTAGTTTTTTTGGACAACAAGTTTTTAGTCCAAAATAGTGGGTAAAATTCATATCTGAAGGTACTTCTCATTCATTTCCAGTTCGACAGCTCAGGGCATATTTCGGACAACTAGTTTATAGTGTTTCTGGACAGTTGTGGGCACTTTTGTTGGGCTAATTTTTGACACTTGTGGATAACCTCTTTTCACTCCTGCATGGACAGGAGTGAGGTTGTAGAGTTAGACCTATTTTCACACCTACTGATTAGGATTGAGTTCATGGTTTCTCTTGCCTCTTTTCACACCTCTGTTGACAGAAGTGAGGCATCGTTCCTTTGCATTGGGAGCATCAGAGTGAGTGTAGTGTGACAGAAATGTCTATATCTCAGATGTGTGTGGAGGACAAGCTAGTCGGGGATAGAAATTGGTTTCCTTGGAAGGCAAGGATGGTCTTTGTATTAGAGTACCTCGAGCTATGGGACATAGTCGAGGTAGTTGTTCCTCCCATTACTGTCACTGCTCCCATCTTGGTGGCAGATTTCAGGAGGAGGTACAACAAGGAAAAGAGGATCATTTGTGATGTTGTGAGAGATCACATTATTCCCCACTTGACTTGGAATACTTTTGCATTCGATATGTGGACATATTTGTGCAAGTTGTATAAGAGATCTAATGAGAACCATAAGATATTTCTTCGTGACTGACTCAGGGGAATTCACATGCTCAAGGATGAGTTAGTTACTTCATTCCTTGGTAGATACACTCGGATCAGAGACGCACCTACAACCATCGAAGAGGTTGTGAACCCTAACTCTTTGGTGAGGCAAGCTATGAATAGCTTCACCAAATCGTGGGATCCATTTGTACGAGGAATTGTTTCCAGGGAGGTCATGCCTACATGGGAGAGGATGTGGGATGACTTCGTCCACGAGGACATTAGGCTTGCAGTCGAGGCTTCTAGACAGCAGTAGCAGTAGAAACAGTCAGTTTTGGGTGTTGAGGACCTTGCTCTTTGGACAAAGGGCAAGAAGAAGACTGGTCATGGAGGTCAGCAGGGTCTCAAGTTTGTTGCCCCACCACGGGGAGGAGAGAGAAATACAAACAATGGGTAGAGGAGAGACATGAGCACAGTGAGATGCTTTTCTTATGGAGAGATGGATCACTATGCATGAGAGTGTCCCAAGAAGAAGAAGAAGCAACAAAATGTGTCAGCAGCGACATCAGAGGGGATAGAGTTCAGTGATTAGTTTGCCAGAGAGTGTGCATTCGTTACTACCTTGTCTATTATTACACCATATAGCACTAGATGGGGAGATAGAGTTGAGGATGACCAACTAACTCACAGCAGTGATTCAGAGGGAGATGATATTCAGTGTCCCTGGACATCTTTAGAGTGGGTGACTGGTCCGCCTACTATAGCTACAGTTTCAGAGAAGTCGAGAAGACAGAGAGTTGGTGCTATAGCTTCAATGCATTAGAGGTTGATGAGGAGGAGCAGCAGGGAAACATAGAGGCTTGAGCCTCACATAGCTTCTGAGACGGGAAAATCAGGTTCTGGATCCACTTCAGGTGGAAGTGACTTGGTGAGGGGCCAAGTTGATGACTCTTGGTGAGAGACCAAGAGGGGGAGACTCTTAGTGAGATGCCAAGAGTAGAGACTCTTGGTGAGAGGCCAAGAGTAGGTGGAAATCATTGGTGGGATACCAAGGTGGAGATGTTGGTGTGATGACCGAGATCTAGGTGATCTTGGATAGATGGAGAGTCACTGCCATTTATAAATCATACAGATTGAGTATATATGTGACAGAGTCCGCTTTCAGTGATCAAGGTACAACCATACTCACCAAGCATATGCCAAGAGGAAACCATGTCCTCTACAGGGATGGATTGGTGGTGACGAGCACTTTCCTTGGTAAGAGGGAGTGTTGGGATTTGGGTACCTCGAGAAGTGGTCCCCATGTGCTTATGAGTCTCTAAGCACAAAGGGGGAAGACTGTTACCCTTATACTTTACTTTATGATTCTAATTTCACTTTGACTTAGGAGATTTAAGTCAAAAGTGAAATATGTCACTTAAGTCATAAAGTGACAATTAATTCACAATGTGGGTGAATTAATAGACAAAGAAAATAAGGAAAGTGGGTTTTCTTAGTGATATTTTAGGATGAGATCTCACCCATTGATTAGACTTGGATAAATCTAATCTAGCCCATTGATATTTTAAGGTCGACCAAAGGAAGCTAAAGAGAGGGTAAAGTGTATTATTGAGATTCATTCTTCACTTGTGAGTTTTGGAGAAGAGAGGAGGGTGCATTTCTCAAGGAGGGAGAGGGTGCACTTGATGAGGGTTTGAGTAAAACCCTTGCGAGCTTGAGGATGAGGATCTTGTTGCTTGGAGCTTGCATGGAGAGTATATCCATGGAGTCTTAGCCTTCATTTCTGAGAGGGATCATTTTATATGGAGGATGGGCACATTTAGGAGAGGAGGTGCACTTGTTTCCTTCATTTGCTCACTAGGAGAGGAGGACTTGTCACCTTCAGATGAGGTCAGATGCATGAGGAGGCTAGAGGAAGGGTGCATGCTTTCATGGTGAGAGATATCCATCTTTGGCCTCTGTTATTTTATTGTGATCATATCTACTAGGAGGAGGGTGCACCTGTGGAGTGGGTTGACAGCTACCTGGTAGCAGATATGCTTGGAGGAATCGAGATCTGATAGTTTTAGTGGAGAGGCAGCACATGATATCACATTCTTGTGGAGGTATTTCTTCATTACGTCAGAGAGGAGCTAGAGCGCTTCACTTTAGTGCAAAGAGAAACAAAGGGAGAGGGCGCACCTGATTTTGGGCACTTCTTTTTCTAGATCTTGTGGCAAGGCTTGTGAGGATCTTTCTATGTGTACAGGTTTCGTTTTATTGTATTAATTGTTGTATCTCCTGCTTTGATCATCATTATATAGACATATATCCCAAACGGGTTTTCCCCGGGGGGGTTTTATACAGGGTCATGTTGACCAAAAATACCCATGTCAAATTTGTGCATGTTTAGAAGTGTAGATCATCATTTTAAAGTTAAATATCTAGAGGTAGTGTTATGTGTTTAAAGTTATATTTCATGTGCTAACATTGAGATAAGAAAACACTTGCAAGGGCACCTTAAAAGAGTACTTAACCTTCAAAACACTTAGAAGAAAGTGGGATGATTGTTTTTTCTCTTAAAACATCAAAAGAAGACAGCCATACAGTTGAAAATTAGAGCCACACTAAGTTTAAGGACAGACCTTAGGCGACAACCTCATAGGACCTCATATATTTCTACAACATACGAGTGTTAGAAGAGAACCAATTGAAACTCATCCAGATTCTACACAACTTCATACTAACACTTCTTGAACAATCACAAATGAAACAAAATGGAAGAAATCACACACACATAATATAACATTTATTCATCCATACATCAAATGAACACAATCCAAGAATTTGGGACAATTCTGTCTGTTCTATTCCTTCATGAAGACAAATTACATAATGTTTCTTCTACTCTACCCTATTCTATTGATCTCTCGGATCTCTATATCATTATTTCTACTATGTTTGTTCTATTACAATGCAACAATGAAAAACTATCTAAGGAATGGCTCCACAAGCTCTCTCATCCTTTCTGCAACCTATCCTATCAAGCTCTTAGTGATTACCTACTCTATCCTATTACAATAACTAATAGTTATTGCCAGATAAGAGTCAACACTCAATATCTGCAATCCCTTACACTCTGTCACGACTTTACAGATAAGTTATATTTTTAAAATGTTGTTTACAAAATATCTCAACAACCCGATTTAATTTTGAGTTAATTTCTGATTTGAAACTCTTCCATTGCTTAGATGTTGTTCCTTTTCCTCCACGCTTGCATTTTGAATTTAAAGGTGATGCTCCTGCATCACTCTACCAAGCATGCACTAATATCACCACATACCATCCCAAGATATGTATCTCAACCAAGTACCAACTTGTACCATGCATCAACCTATACCTCAACTTGTACCTCAGCCTGCACCATGTACCATAACAAGTGCATCAACCATGCACCAAACCTGTACCAAACCGTGCATCAACCATGCACAACAACTGTACCAAACCATGCACCACAACTATACCACACCATGCATCAACCATGCACCACATCTATACCAAAAGGTGCATCAACTGTATACCACAACATGTCTCATCAATTTGTATGTATCACTCATGCATCAACACATGTACCATGTATCATATACCATGTACCATACCAAGTTCCAATCATGAGCCAACCATGCACATCAACCATGTACATCAACACCATACCATATACCATAATATATCATCAATGAAGTGCCTCAACCATATGCCAAGAATATGTGCCAATTTTGTACCAAGCATATATCAATATCACCAACAAGTGTCTCTATCAATGTACCAATATCACCAAGACATGCACCTCATACATGTACCAATAATATTCCTCACACCATGTGCCTCAAGTATGTGCCAACAACCATAAACCATGTACCATACCAAACCATATACCACCCAGCCAAGAATGTGCCACTAACAATGTATCATATGATCACCAAGATGTAGCATGCATCAACAAGACATGCCTCTCAAGCATGTACCATATAAACAAGATAAATCAATCAAATCATGCATATAAACATACCTCATAACCTATAATTGACCTGGTTCTTTAGATCACGGAAAAATTAAGCAACCTGGGCATCAAAAACCTGGTACAAGAATCCATTTACAACCTTTCACAATCCTTTTTATAGATCTGAGACTTGCTCTTCTAGTTCCCATGGATATCCATGCTTTCCTCCACTACAACATGTGTACATCCATGCCCTTCTGACCTATAACATGTGGATAGCTCAGAAACTAGGGTTACTCATGTTTGTTGCAACTCTGAGACTTTCACCTTCGACCTTTCAGAAAAATGTCATCACAAACTAGCCAAAAGATAAACCAAAACATTCACAAGACCGATATTCAATGTAAGTGTATGTGTCCTTATGAGA
>ML817324.1:25897-36774 GCA_009831015.1 Picea engelmannii
CTTATGTTGGGCACCCAAGATATCAGAAAACTATTGCAATTGTCAAGAGGCAATATTATTGGCTAGGCATGAAGAAAGAGGTTGTTGATTTTATTTCCAGATGTTTGGAATGTCAAAAATTAAAGGCTAAGCATAGACACCCAGCTAGTTTTCTACAACCATTACCCATTCCTGAGTGGAAATGGGAAGTTGTAACAATGGATTTCATTACCAAACTGGCCGGAATTTACAAGAAACATGATTCTATCATGGTAGTGGTGCATAAGCTTACTAAAGCTACCCATTTTATTCCGGTTAAGCTCACTCACAAGGCATAAAACAATGTTGATGTTTATATGAGGGAGATTTCTAGGTTACATGGCATACCCAAGACAATTGTGTCTGACAGAGATCCAAAATTTACCTCGAAATTTTGGAAGGGATTATTTAATGGATTTGGAACAAATTTGAATTTTAGTACAACTTGTCATCCAGAAACAGATGGAAAAATAGAGAGGGTGAATCAAGTGATTGAGGATATGTTGAGGATGTATGTGATGGATAAACCATCAAAATGGGAAGACTAGCTACACTTGGTAGAGTTTGCTTATAACAATGGGTACCAAGAATCTCTAAAGATGAGCCCATTTGAGGTACTTTATGGCAGAAAGTGCAACACACTGGTAAGCTGGGATAACCCAGCAAATAGAACAATGGTTGGGCCAGAATTGCTCATGGAAATGGAAGAGAAAATGTTGAAAATAAAACAAAATTTAAAGGCTTCCCAAGATAGGAAGAAAAACTATGCTGATAAGGGCATAACTCATAGGGAATTTAAAGTGGGTGACCATGTATTCTTGAAAGTGAAAGCCAACAGAAGTTCCCTGAAGTTGGGAAATTGTTCAAAGTTGGCAGCTCGCTATTGTGGGTCGTTTGAAATCCTAGAGAGGATTGGTCTAGTATCTTATATGATTGAATTGACTGCATCTATGTCATTTCATAATATATTCCATGTATCCTTGCTAAAGAAATATATACCTGATGCTAATCATGTTATTGATTGGAATGTGATTCAGGTGGAGAAAGAAGGCGCTTTTCAAGTCCAATGGAATCGATCCATAGGGCTTGTAAAGGTCCAATGGACCTAGTACGGTCCTAAGGACGCTACTTGGGAGCACGAGGATGCAATGCGGGTAGAATACCCACATCTTTTTGAGGAGTTTGAAATTTAGTTGTACATGGGCACATGATGCACTAAGGACAATGCGTAAATAATGGGAGGGGATTGTAATATCCCTAAGGCCGAACCCAATTGCAAATGTAAATATAAATGTACATAAGTTGGTGAGCTGATTTGATATCATTTTGGTATGCACATTCCATGGTGTAGCGCGCGAAGGTACTGTGCAGTAAAATGAGGAAGCGTGCACATTCCGGGATACTGTGCACAACATCTTAAGTGCATGTGATATTGAGGCCAGGAAGCCTTTATGTATATGATATGTTTTATAGGCTAGTGAGCCAATTATTATAAGCTAGGATGCTTATGTTTTGATTAGGCCAGAGAGCCTAGATGTTAAAGGCCAGTGCATCTGTTTTTGTACATATCTCATATTTAATATAAAATTCATCGTTGCGCGTAGACCGACCACGACAAAAGAGATGGGGGACTAAACTCCACTAGTTAGGGAAAGGGAAGGGGATAAGTTAAGGAATATTATATTAATATTTCTTAAATAAAAAAGTATGGATAATTATGTTATCCTAAGTTCTAAGTTGGGGCCAAGTGGGCCAAAGTAGCTTCCAACATGATAAGTGTCAAGTTGGGGGCATGCATACATATTGTTGGGACTTAGCTCATTTTGGTATCTTCTCTGTCATTTATACCATCATCTTTTCTTGATTCATCCGTCACTGAGATATACAGTCAATCATCCATGAATATTGTAGCCATTGAAGGATCCATTGTATCTTCATGACTTTACCTGAAACCGTATCCAGATCCTTCTGTTGGATAACTGTTATCTTGGGATTAGGATTGAAGAAGCAAGTTGTTAGGCCCGTGAGAAATTCTATGAGTGAGAGAATTGTTGGGGATTGATTTCCGAAGGTGTTGAACTATAGCTTCAGGGATTTGAGACTTCCTATTTGGCCTATTGTTGAAGCCCTGGAAGGGAAGTGGGGCAGCTGAGGGACTGTTGAGCAGAGAAGGGGAACACTTCCTTGGGTGGGACAGGCATGTGGAGAATGAGGGACTGTAGGCTGTTAGTTGAGTGAGCACCTGAGACAGAGTCTTTCCTTTTGTTCATGAGCCTTTAGCCTGGTTAGGAACCCCTTTACCTGGGTGGAGTTTAGTCCCAGATCGGGGGTGACTCACTGTTGAGAGTGATGAATAGTGTGGTCTAAGGCTGGGAGGTTCATGGAAGGTCTGCACACAATTGGTGTTATTATCACAAATATAAGTGTCAATTGTGCGATTAATTTACATGCTGCATTTTTATTCACATGTTATTTTAATGGGTTTATCCTATGCGTGGTTATAACTGTCTGTATGCTTATGGGTATTGCATGTATATGCTGCCTGTATATGTTTACTGCTATTTCAGTGTGAATTCATGCATTTACATAGCGTATTTGTCTGTTCATGTTTTATATATATTAAGCTTCTGCAAGAGTTCTGTGTGTGCATATGTTTTAATTGCATGTAGTTAGAAAATTATATGAGACATAACTTAGTTAGGATGCTAAGTATGTTACAGTACATTCCACACAGAGAACAGATGTGTTCTCCGGTGTAGCATGGCCCGACATGAATGGTCGGGGACATTACAAATGGGTATCTGAGCATGAAAGAGTGTTCAGGAGTAGCATGGCCTGGCCTGTTGAAGGCTGGGAATGTTACAAAGACGGTTTCAGAGCTAAGTAAAGCATATAAGGAGTGGCATGTCCTCGACCTGTGTGAGGCTCGAGGGGGGGGGATTTCATACTCTGACACAACCACCATTATCATCATTGATAAAGCATTTATGTGTTTCTGTGTGGTCGATTAGCCACTTCAAAAGTTTTATACAGGGAAAAAAAGGAGTTCTGCTCGCCACCATATGCAGGTACGACTGTTGGATGTTCGGGAACACCTCGTCATCCAACGCTCTCACATATGGGTCACTATATGGTATATATTCTGGGTATTCCTTCCAGCTGATATTTTTAAAGAGCTCTCCCCAATGTGGGAGTGTCGCCTTGGTCCCTGTGCTCACCTCTATATATCCAAAGGCCAGAGCCTGGATGAAAACCTTCTTCATCGATGTTTTGATGACGAGATCCGGTATTGGCGTGTATTCCAATTGCCTTGCGACCCATGGAGAGGAGCCTTACCTAACTCTGGTTCTTTCATCTTCGACACCCTCAACGATCGTCTAGTGGTCAACTTTATTGGAGGAATTGTTCCTGTTATAAAAAATAAACCTTCAGAGACTGTGTAAAGAACAAAACTGGATAAAAATATATGAAGTGTAAACATACAAAATCCACAGACTTGGATACATACCTGTAAGCTTGCTAAACCTGGTTATTTGATACTCACGGGATCTCTGCAACTTTCAAATTTCTCGTCTCATTTCTCCGGATGCTCTGAATGTCCTTGTGCACAGAATGATTCTGCTTACCACGACTCAAGAGAATTTAAACTAGTGGAGAACTTACCATGTTGCATCAGTCATTCAATTCAGGTGATGAGTGCCATTTAAACAAATATGTTGTCGAATCTTTGCAACTTAAATTCATCGTGGGTCGACAACGAAGGTGCGGGGGTGATGTGGTCTATCGGTGATTTTAAATGATCATTTTGATTGGCGCACGAGGTAGCAACTAATGTGGGATTTGGTATTAATTATCCCCTTAAATGATCAAAATCTAATCGTATCCAACGTTAAAACATCCCATCGTGTCGCTTTCTCAATGGGTGGATCGGGGATCGAGGATGCGTTATGAACTTTTTCGTTGATGTCCCTCACAAAAGATCTGATGCCAATCAATTTGATCATACAATGTTGTCATGGAAAATCTAACTAAGAGGTCTGACTTGGACTTAGGGGACCAAAAGAAATGACTCGGGGCAAAACTAGACCGTACGGTTCTTTGATCTGGCACAGACACGTGGTATTGAAGATAGGTGGCGTAATCCGTGTGTATTAATTAGAGTCAATGCTTTCATTAAGTTATTCATTTTTAAAACATATCTTAGCTCTCCGATGTCGAAAATGTATTGGGGGTCGACAATCGGGGATAAACCTATCACGTGTTTTTCTTCGGGTCAACTTCCTCGAAAAGGTCCGGATGCCGAAATGCATTGGGGATCGACGATCGGGGAACTCTTTAGCATGGTCAGAATGTTTGTTGTGATCCTTTTAGGTATTCCCTGATTCTGATGAGCACGTCGGGTATCGACTATTGGTGATGTCATTTATTTCTTCATAAATATCTATTCCCCTTGTCTTTTACCGATGTTGAAGAGGAATTGGCTATCAACGATATCCTTAAGAAAAACTTTGGCTCAAACAAAAACTTCCTTTTGCCAATGTCGATTGATATCGATGCTCGATGACTAAGGTTTCCTAAGTGGCTCTTTTCCCTCTTTGAATACCTTCTAATGTCGAATCTGAGTGTTTCGGGTGAAGTTTTTTGGAATTTTGATTGTTTATTTAGGCGCGTTAAGGATTATTCAAGTCATGGGGTTTCATAAGTTCAAATAGACCTTAAAATATAATGAGAGTCGAGATAATAAGAAAAGCCAAAAATTTCTCAAAATGAAGTCGAATCAGATAGTGCGAAGATCAAGTGGTACCCAAAAAGTAAAAATTGACATAGGTTTTTCAGGGTGTGTTGAGTGCTCAACAAATGGCGACATATTGGGCGAAATCAAAATCTTTGTTCCTTCGTCGGGCTTGGATGATGCAAAATATGGTGAAGAACTTAGCTGTTTTTTTATCAGAGCCTCTTTTACCCTTGCATTTGAAATTTCCCCGGTTGATGCATCTGGGCCTGCCTGTGGGATTTTTCAACCTTTGTTCAACCTTTGTTTCCTGTAACCCTGACTCACACCCCTTTTGACCAGAGTCTAGTAAATCATTCACTAGTACTTGGCCTTTAGTTACCCTTATTCACTTGCTACGGTGTTTCTCCACTGCCAACGATCGTCCATAGCCCCAGTGGAGGCACCCCGATGTCACATACCTTGCTCCTCTACCAGCGAGCGTCCATAGCCCCGATGAGTTATCTACAAACCCTTTCCTACTGTGCAATCATTTGATATAGGTTATTTTATTTTGGTAGAATTCCCTGAGCGAGTGGGAGAGGAGGACGTCTGTTATTTGCAAAAAAAAATGGTTAAGTTGAAACTTACTAGCTCTGTCTCTGAGGTACATGTAGTCCTTTCCAACTTACCATCTTTCCCTTAAGGTTTCACTAGACCACTGCACTCCTCTGGAGTTTTTCATATGCGTAAATTAGATAGAGAACCCCTCAAAACAACCGCAGGTTCCCCAATGTTTCTTGTGTTGTATGTGAGTGATGAGTTAGGAGCAGAGTTTGTCATATCGCATGATTTGAGGTCAACCATTGTTTTGATAAACACAATATTCAAAAGCAAAATGTACAAATACCAAAAGATAAAACAAAAAAATAATTTCGCAATCGTCGTATCTAAAATAAACACTGTGAAAACATAAACACAGAAAATCTCTTTTTTTATTTTTATTGAAAATATTGTTTTAGGGCTTGGCCATTCACCGGGAGGGTGTCAGGTTCCCCCCTCAGATTTTGTAGTTGATAGGTGCTTAAACCAATATTACTGGCCACCTGGAAAGGTCTGATCCATAGATTCTGAAACTTAGAATGTTTTCCTTTAGGATCATTTTCTCTATCCCACTAGAGGACTAAGTCTCCTACTTCAAAATTCTTCTCTTTAGCCTTATGCTTATCAAACCACCTTTTAACTATCTGCTGGTGAGCTATGAAATTTTATTTAGCTTTCTCCCTTTCTTCTTCCAACATGAGGAGGGTATCAATTCTTTGTTGTATGACTGATGAGGGTTGTCCTCTGGATTTCTGAGCAAGTTGAAGAGATGGAAGATATAGCTTGTTCGAGAGAATGGATTCTTGTCTATATACCGAAAAGTATGGGGAATTTCCTATAGCTTCCTTGGGTGTAACTCTATCAACCCATAAATCATTATGAAGTGAATTATGCCAATTTCTTTGGTTGTCTTCAATTGTTTTCTTCAATATCCTCACTAGGTTCTTATTAGTTGATTTTGCCACTCCATTTCCTTGTGGGTAGTAGTTTGTAGAGTATCGGATTATAATTCCTTTGTCTAGGGAAAACTCTGTTAATAAGGTGGAAGAGAAGTAAGTTGTGTTATCAAAAACAGGGGCGAAAGGCACACCAAACCTTGTGATCAGTGGTTGTTCTATGAATTTGATCACCACATTTTCGTTTACATGAGTTAGAGGGATGGATTCTGCCCATTTCATGAAATAATCTGTGGAAATCAGTATGTAACTATGTTGTTTTGAAGAACTTGGTGTAATTTCTCCTATGATATCTAACCCCCATTTCTCAAATGGCATAGAAATGACCACCGGTTGGAGTGGGACAACTTCTCTCTTCTCCCTCCCTATGCTTATCTGACGAATATTACAGTTTCTAGCGTATGTGTGAGAGTCTCTGAACAGAGTAGGCCAATAGTTCTCGGCTCTCAGTATTTTATGAGAGGTAGTGTTTCCTGAAAAATTTCCACTAGCAGGACCATCATGGATCTCTTTCAGAACTTTGTCTGCATCTTCTCATTTGAGACATATTAAAAGTACCCCATCATAATTAACACGAAAGAGTACTGAATTTACGAGGCGATATTGTGCGGATTTTAATATGAGAGCTCTCCTTTCCCTAGGGTTTAGGCTTTCTGGGAAAGTCCCATGATATAGGAGATAATTCAATTTCTCATACCAATACTCTCCCCCCGGGGAGATGTATGAAGCTTCACCACACCATAATGCCAATTCATTCTGTCATCTGGGGTCATCATTCACTTGGTCTTGGCTTCAAATGCCAGTTTGCATAACCCTTGTGCCTTAACTAATTTAGCAGGTTTTATATCTAGATCAAATTCTTGGACAACTTCCATCTAGTTTCCTCTTCTTTCCCCCATCTCCTGTTGAGTGAATAGGGATCGAATTGTAGGGTGAGGCACTATGAATTTGGTATGATTCTTAAGGATGTAAGATCTGAAGTGTTTCACTGCCTTGTATATCGCATAAGCATGCTTGTCTATAGTGGGGTAATTTATTTTGGCCCCTTGGCTATTAGTGCTCATGAATGATACAGGGGCCTCGTTGTTGTGATCATCCTTCTGAGTCAATACTGTGACTAGTGATTGGTCAGTGACAAAAGTGTAGAGAAATAAATCTTTGCTGAAATTGGGACTTTGTAGAACTGGAGCCTGAGATATTGCGGTATTAATATTACTAAAATACCTCTTTCATTCATCATCCCATTTAAATTCAACATATTTAAGAATTATTTTTTGTAAGGGTTTAATAGTTTCAGCGAAATTGGGGGTGAACTTCCTCACAAAATTGATTTTCCCAAATAATGATTGCATAGCCTTTTTGTTGTGAGGTAATGGATGTTGAGCTATAGCCTTAATCCTTTCTGGGTCTATACAAATTCCTGCTTGAGATATAATGTGGCCTAACAACTTACCTTCCTCGACACCGAAAACAAGTTTTCTTGGGGTTTAAGGATATACCATATTTCCTACACCTTTCAAAAATCTGGGTTAAGTGTTGGATGTGATCTTCTATGTTCTTTGAATGCACAGTTACGTCATCCAAGTAGACTACCACACATTTGTTGATTAGTCCCTGAAATGCCACATCCATGGCCCTCTGGAAGGTTTCTCCTGCATTGATTAACCCGAAGGGCATACATTTATAAGAGAAGGTTCCCCACTTGGTTCGGAAGGTAGTTTTCAAGTGGTCTTCTTATGAAACTAAAACCTGGTTGTAACCTGAGAAACTGTCCAGAAGGGATAAAATATTAGAGTCAGACATGGTTTGAAAGAGTTGATCCATTGGTGGGATTGGATAGTTGTCCTTCTCTGAAGCTCTGTTGAGATTTCTAAAATCTATGCATAGGCGGATCTCCCCAGATTTTTTCCTTACAAGAACCAAATTTTCTACCCATGTAGAGTGTCTGACCTGGAAGATAATTTTGGCATCTAATAGTTTCTTCAACTCCTACCACATGAGAGGTTATAGAGATGGGTGGTATTTCTGGAGCTTCTATTGGAAGGGTTTCACTTCGGTTTTTAACGGGATAGTGTGTTGAATTATATGAGTATCATAAGTTTTTAGATCTCGGCAGGACCATGCAAAGACATCTTGATATTGTCTGAAAAGTTTGAGATAGGCCTTCCTTTCCTCTTTAGATATTGTCTTGCCGAGATTTATGTTTTTGGGGTTTTTCAGGGTCTTGAGATTTATAGTTTCATGCATGGGATAGGAACTACCTATGTTTCCATTCTTTGACCCTTTAAATCTTTCCCTTAGGTTAAACAAGTTTTCTAAATTGGCTATTCCCTTCGGTATCATGTGAGACCTCAGTTTTTCATTCGATTGATCTATCTGAGGATTTGTTTCTTCTGATTGTTCCTGGAATATTTCATCGTCAATAGCCAGGACTTTAAAATTATCTTGATTGGTCAAAAAGTTTATAATCTGTTCATCTCCTTAAAAGACCTTCCAATTCGAAATATTGTTAGGCACCGATGGTTTGTAGATTAGTTCCACAGTGAACCTGTTAGTGCTCTGTAATTTTCCCAAGGCTGTGAGGTAGTCACAGAGGCAACATCAAAACCGCTTCGAGTCCGGGATCTAGCCCTCCAAGACTCAGAGAGGGATCTCTCTGTCTGATATAACTTTGTTGGAAGAGGATATTAGGCTAGCTATGTAGAAAAAGATACGTTCTTGGAGTTTTTTGGTTGAGACAGCAAAAGAAGGCCATTGGGCTATGGGGTCTGTTCATAAAGATAGAGATCAAATAACAGTTTATAAGAAGTCTTTTCACAGGGAAAGATAATGCAACTATTGGATTCTTTAGGAATAAGCAATGGATTAGCAGAGAAGGTGAGATTATCAATCACAGTGAAGAAGCATTTAAGAATTTCTTCACCACAACATCAGAATACAAACATTTAGATTTTTCAAAAGTTAGAAAATAGGGTATGCACAGATAAATCCTGTAACTTTAACTCCTTTTAAAAATATCAGACAGATAACACAATGATAACAACGAAAGATACACATTCAACGACGAGGTAAAAATTTCATCAATAGCTAACATGCAAGAATCCTGTGAAACGATTCCTCATATTTCTGGAAAATCTCTTGATAGAAGTTACAGTGCTCCCAGCTTGCCTGTGCGTGAGATCAAAAACCATTACATTAAAAATAATCTCTGAATAAATAGGGGATATCCCCCGACAAGTTTCGAGAGTCGGTTGTAACCGCCTTGGCCAAAAATAGCCACCAATCCCACAAAATTTGGAACTGTTTGCCATGAAAGATGGACCGGTTTTCTGTGAAAAAAGGGTTCGAAAAGACGTGTGTTTCTCTTCAACGATGACACATAGGAAAAAAAGGAAGGAGGTTATTATAGATGGGCATGTGCTGGACAAAAATCTCCTTCGGTTTCACCAAATCAGGACTGTAACTGAAAAGAAAAAATATGGAAAAAAGGGCCTCGAAGATGGCTTCGATTCTCCCTGCTCGTGGCACCTGTGAAAAAAATGAGAGAGGTTTTTGTTCTTCATCCCGTTGCAGAGAAAAATTTCTCTCGGTTTCTTAAAATTCGTTTTCATTTGCCCAAAAACAGCCTCGGACGAAGACATGCTGAATAGGCGAAAATAGGCAAAAAATTGAAAAAGCGGTTTTTTTCATGATTGGTGGTATTCCGGACCCCCCCTGAGGTGGTAAGAAGTTTTTTTTTTTTTGGGGGGGGGTCCGCTGGAATATGGAGGTGACACGTGGATGGGGGGTGGTATTGGGAAACCATCATTCCGGACCCCCCCCTCTCGTTAAACTCCGAATAGTGAGGGGGGGTCCAGAATTTTTAACGACCGTTCATTTGTTTTGATTTGATGCATGATGTAATGAATGTGAATGAATGTGCGAGGGTATTTGGGTGGGATAGAACTTAGGATAGCATAGGTTTGTTTTATGTTTTTTTTTTTTTATTTTGTTTTTTGTTATATGTATTTTAAGTTTGTTTGTCATTTTGTTTTATTTTATGTTTTTGTATTTCATGTTTTTAATTCTTATATTTGTTTTATTTTGTATTTATTATATTTTGTTTTTTATTTTAAATTTGTTTTATTACTTTTTGTCATATATTTTTTATTTTTTATATATGTTTTATATTTTTTATTATATTTAATTTGTTTTTGTTTGTTTTTTGATTTTTTTTATTTAATATTTAATTAATCCTAATTACTAACCTTAAACAACCAACTTAATTAGAATAAGTTAATAATTAACTAATAATTAATTAATAATTAATCTAATCATTATTCCTTTTTACATTATCCTACTAAAACAATTTTATTGGGCTAACAAGCATTTAGAAAATGCCACTAACCCCTTAACATTATTCGTTTATTATCCTAAATTTGTTTATTTGTGAATGGGTGGCGAGCGAGAGGTAGTCAATGGGGCAAAAGGACAAGGGAGTGAGGGTGCAGTGTGTATGAAGGATGCAACAGGGTGATGGGGAATCGAGCGAAATGAATGGAGGGAAAAAACGGGATCAATCGAGCCAGAAGTCTTCATCACGGGGGAAA
>ML817324.1:41171-66976 GCA_009831015.1 Picea engelmannii
TTTGTTTGTTTTTTGATTTGTTTTATTTAATATTTAATTAATCCTAATTACTAACCTTAAACAACCAACTTAATTAGACTAAGTTAATAATTAACTAATAATTAACTAATAATTAATCTAATCATTATTCCTTTTTACATTATACTACTAAAACAACTTTATTGGGCTAACAAGCATTTAGAAAATGCCACTAACCCCTTAACATTATTCGTTTATTATCCTAAGTTTGTTTATTCGTGAATGGGTGGTGGGCGAGAGGTAGTCAATGGGGCAAAAGGACAAGGGAGTGAGGGCACAACGTGTATGAAGGATGCAGCAGGGTGATGGGGAATCGAGCGAAATGAATGGAGGGAAAAAACGGGATCAACCGAGCCATAAGTCTTCATCACGGGGGAAATGCCAAATCCACAGTTGAAGAATCGAGTTGCCTATAATTATAGGACCCCAACAGAACCGAGAGGCTTCATAATATTCTAGAGGTGATAGCCTTGAGGCAGCGGTGGCCATAGAATCAACAAGAATGTTCTTTGTTCTGAGGATCGTTGTAATGTTGAAGGCTTCAAAATGTTCTATTAGCATGTGCACTTCCTGTTGGTAATTCTTCAGGTGTAGAGAGTTGCAATGTATAGTATTCCTTACTTGTCTGATGATGATTTCAGAATCTCTGAAAACCTTCAATTCTTTAACGTTTAAGTCTATGGCTTTCTTTAGCCCCTGTACTAGATCTTCATACTCGGAATTGTTGTTTGTGCATTCAAAGTCTAGTCTACAGGACAGGAAATGTTGTTACCTTTTGGATCAATGAGGATGCACCCTGCCCCTGACCCTTCTTGTGATTTAAAGCCATCAAAGTATAAGGTCCAAACTTGTGGGAAAAACCTATCACCTTCCTCTTTCTTATCACTTTCCTCTTCCCTTCCTGTTTGTTCCATGATTTCTAACGCAGGTACTTGACAGAAGGGGATTTCCTCCGCCATAGTCAACAGTTTCTCTTGAAAAATCATTTCAGAGTTTTGGGTAAGGGGGATATCAGACGAGAGGGGGGAGAAATTCTCGAAATCAGAGTCAAATGAATAATTTCCTAGTACGGGGAAATT
The DNA here is from genome assembly GCA_009831015.1 of Picea engelmannii. Classification (NCBI taxonomy): domain Eukaryota; kingdom Viridiplantae; phylum Streptophyta; class Pinopsida; order Pinales; family Pinaceae; genus Picea; species Picea engelmannii. Next base: position 42,269 of record ML817324.1, read on the forward strand.
TGTCGATGAGGGTTCATTGATGGTTTCTAAGTCAGTGACCGTGTGTTTTAGATATCTTTCCCTATCGATCCTACTCATATTTGTGTGCCCCTTTAATGGCAACCAAATGTGAGCCCAGTCTGTACTAAATTATCCATTTAACTTCTCAGACCAATCCCGACTTAACAACAATCCATAAGATTCTAGGATATCTACTACAATGATGTCAATTACTTTCACAAATTTAGGGTGTGTCGCTATTTTGATAATCACATCTTTGAGATCTCCCATAAATTTCACTTGAGCTATGTCTAGTTGTATAACATGCTTATCAATTTTGAGAGGGATCGCATTTAAGTTTTTGCAGATAGATAATGGCATGACATTAGAGGATGCTCCCGAGTCAACTAAACAATTATGGATATTTCAGTTGAAGACTTCAAACGTCAACAAGAACGACGAGACAAAAGGTTTTCCCTTCTTATCTTTGGAGCAAGAGTTCACGATTGGTTTATTCCTTAGATCCATGGGAGTTATATTTCCTCCTTGGTCGGTGCTTCTCGTAGGGTTTTCTACTAACCTTAATGCTTGTCATAGAAAGTCTTTTTGCTGAGGGATTCTACACATGTCCATGATAGATATGTTTGCCTTCAAATTTTTCAAGTCTTCTACTATGTTGTAGTCTAGCTTGGGTGATTCTCGTGTATGAATTTTTATAGGGTTTCTTCGAGGAGAAAAAGGTTCTTTTGGGTGATTGGGAGATAGTCTTCCTCCCTAATTTTGGGTCGTAGTGAGGTTGGTTGAGACAGGTTGAACCCTACTTCGTGTTTGTACAACCAAGACTTCTGCGGGTTGTTCTTGGACTTCAAATAGGTCATCAAAAGGCATAGGTAAATCAGGATCCCATATCAACATGGCTATTTCTTCCAGTGGATCAACCTCTTCCTGATCGGAAATATTTATAGTTGAGCCGCTTGATTGTTCAGTTAGGGAAACTTAATCTAGAAACCGATTGGCCATCAAATTCATTGCATGCACCCATTGAGGGAAGTCTCTTTTAGAGTGATTCTCTTGATGATAGGTACAGAAAGAGTCGGATGATACATTTCCCAGATCAATGTTTAAGTTGGATGGGGGAGGTTCAATTGATTTGAAAGGTAGATTCATTTTAAAGAAAGGATTATAGGTCCTATAGCCTTGGTTTCCCTCCCCTGCACTTCTCTTCATGTCTATGATTTTGTTTGAAAACTTCTTGACCATGCAGTGTAGGTCCTCTATGTCCCCACTTCCCTTTTCAGGACCTTGTTCTATTTGTTTCCCTGGGGGTCTAGTCAATAGTAATCCTCTCATGGGAGGAGGTTGAACTTCTTTTTTAACTAATGAGACCTGGCCTTCTTTACACCCCTTCATTTGGAACTCTATTGTTTTGGATTCTTCGAAATTCTCAGCTAAGGTTGGTTTGGTGGCCCTTTTCACAAACATGGAAATAGAAGTTGGGAAAGCATTAGCGTATACTTCGATTTGAAACTCCTTAGTAGGTTTAGCTTCGGGCTGGAATTTTTTTAATATGGTGGTAAATATTTGATTAAAGTCTTTAACCCTTTCCTTTGAACTCATGGTAGCGGTGAACAACTCAACCATCAAATCTCCTGTAGTGGTTTCTTCTACAAATTTGTCTACAAAATCCTTTTGAAACTTAGTCCAACTAGTTATGGATCCTACAGGTAAGTTAAAATACCATGTGGAGGAAAATTCTCGAAAGTGTAGAGGATAAGCCTGCATACTACATATTCATGTTGAACATTCATCAGTCTAATAGCCAGTATGAACTTTTTGATATGGTCTTCAGGAAACCTTGAGGTTTCATGATCAAATTTAGGGAGTAACTTTTATGGATGTCGGGGCAGGTTATGTACTCATCCAGGGATGGCGAAGGAATATTTGGCCAACCAAGGTTGATTATTCTAATGTGGGTTTCCCCTTTCTTCATCATGGTCATTGTTATCTTCCATGTCTTCATATCGTTCTGAGTCAAACCCTTCTTCTTCAGAAAATTCGTCGGGCTCAGAGTAGTTGTCGACTGGTGTTTCGGGGATTAGAAAGTGGATGTTCAATTTTGGTGAGGGAAAAATATATCACGTCTTCTACTGTCTACACAAAAACCTGGTCGTGGGACTCGACCACTGGCCTGGTTATTTGTTTTCTTCGAGGAAGTAATGGAGCTAAGGGTAGCGCACCGATCTGTCGGGCATAAGCTCTTGTGATTCTTCTGTCGGGCGTAAGCTCTTGGGTGTAAGAGTAGGGTATATCAGGGAAAAAACATTCTTCCTCATGTTGGGGTGAGTTACTCGTTTCAGGAGTACTCAGTGTGTGTGGGTTGTCTTGGGAATGACTAGCCATGCATGTGGGATATTTTGAATCTACAAACTGTGTAAAATATTTTGTAAATAATATTGTCAGCCATTCATTCTCAGGCCCTCCTTCTAGCACCAATTTTATTGAGGAGTGATAAATCTCTTTAACTCAACAACAAGAACCAAATCTGCCACCGAGGCCCAATTAGACTCTATAGAATTTAATGGTGGAATGGTTCTCCAGATCTTGCGATCTGTCCAATTAATCGATGGGATTTATGTTTTCTTGTGAAGGCTTCTCCTTCAGTTCAGACGTTCTCTTTTAGTATTTTTCTCTTATAGGTGGGACTGATACAATATACAAGCCGGTATAAACCAACTAGGTAATCAAAGTGGGGGAACTTAATTACTAAAGAAGGATGAGCTTGGGATAACCATTTTACTCTAGCATGTAGATAATGATTCTCTACCACATGCCTAGTAATAATACATTAACTTGTTGGTATTCCAAATTTACTGAGATACAATTTATCAGAAAGAAAACATGCATGCGATAAACGATGGCAAGAAAAATAATTCTCTTAACTCTAATCATCCATCACATAATAACACAATGATTTACTTTTCATCATTAAAGATAAGAACTATAAAGCATTGCATCAGATAACTTATCAATAGTCTTAGAAGCTCTTACTCGTTACAACATCCATTCATGAGATGAAATTAGAAATAATTCTTCTCCACATCCAATCATACACACTTTTGAGGAAAAAACACAAACTTGTCTCTGGTCCCAAACATGACTTCTCAATTAAGGCATCTTCAAAATAGTTCTTTACAAAATCCAAAAATGAGGGTCTTTGCAACAACCATCTAACTTTGCTAATAGGTCTATCCTCCTATTTATAACATGTTATTAACTAAAAATAACTATTAAATTCCAACTAAGTAAAACAAAATTCACCACATGGCGCTTTCTTCTATCAGTCTTTCTGAGAGTCATCACATGATCTCACATAAGTGGATGACTCTTCTCATATTCCGACCACTTGATGAAGAGATCCTCGCATGTGTTAGCATACGGGAATCTATGTTGTTCCATTGGGGAAAAATAATCTCTCTTATCTCTATTGATCATGCTCGATACTTGACTATTCTGGCACTTAACTTTTGCAACATATCTCGAGCTTTGATCGGGTGCTCCATGAACTACCGCACCTGTCCTGACACCATGTCTGTAACCTTTGTTGTTTCCTCGACCCATGATGAGTCTTGTCTGGTGTGCTATCTGACTATGTCGCACAAATTGACAAAGTCATTGGGTGTGCCAAATTCGGGGAGGTCGATGTCTCTCATTGCTCGGTAATATTGGTCCAGCTTTTTTTGCCCATTTCTCTTGGATTTCCTGATGAGGTTCATGTGCCATTTTAACCCAATATTCGGCCGATTTCCTTATGCAGTCGATGTTGCTTTCCCTTAGCACCCGGATGTCGTGCTCTTCGACGTCTCAGCCTTGTTACAACATGCTGATATAGTCAATCATTTCCACGGATTGGTGAACTTTCTCATACCACCTCTCCATATCCTTTCACGTTTCCAGTGCCATGAGGGTGTCTTCTTGAAGATCGACTATCCTTGCAGTGAATAGGTGCCGTTCATATGTAAATTTGTTGTAGGCCTCCTGGAATTCACTTCTCAGGAACACCGAGTCCTGTGTGGTGTCCTGGTAATATTTCGCCAAGTTGCACAAATGTGTGAATTCCTTCAGAGAAGCAAACAACTCCTCTTCATCCCTTTTTTCTTTGTCCAGGGTGGCATCTGTGATTGCCATCCCTGCATTGATAAGTTTGGATGTCTTAGCATGCTCTGTGTTAATAATATTTTCCTCTTTGGTGATGAGGATGGAGTGATATAGAGTGATCTTCCTCTTCTTGGTGGTTCTCTGCACAATATCTTTCCTTTTCTGGTCATAAGTGATGGCATGTATGTCAACGAATTCATCCACAGGTTCAGGGATTTACTGATCTCCCCAAGCAAGCATATTTCCTAGGCTCCTGATGGTGTATAATTGTTCAAGACTGGGTTCTTGAACTTCCCCCATGTGTTCAGAGGGTCCGGATTATGTTTTTCATTCATCGAGAGGGTGAGTACCAATTGAAATTGTGGCGTCAGGGGTGTGATCGGTACTTACTTGATAATAGATCATTGGGATGCCGATTTATTGACATGGAGATTCTTCCTTTTGTTCATTCGACCTTGGTTCATCCTTCAGACTATCTACTTGGGTTTTAGGTGCATTGGGCTGATCAATGTCTAAGACACTCTCGACCTCTTGTTCACTCTGTGGAAGATTAATTTGAGCATCGATATATGGGGAAGATGCCTTCTCTGGCTCTTTTTCCTCTATGATATGTACATAGGTCACCAGGGATACCTCCATGCTCTCTTCATCATCATATATGTTTATCAATTCGCTGAGGGGGTTTGGTGCACTTGCTCCCCCTAATGTTTTGAATATCTCTGAATGAGTTGCAACACCCCCTGGTGATCTTGCCTGTGGTGTTATAGTTTCATGGTTGTCTAACTCAGTGATTTCATCAATTTCTATCAGTTCAGGGCCGCTTGGGCATGTCTGGATTTCATCTAGGTTGTTGACAAAGGACCCCATCATTCGTGTGAGGTCTAGGTAGTCTTGCAGCTGATCAATTATTCACTGCGCCTATTTGATCAAGAGAATTCCCCTTTTCTGCGCGTCTTGTGTCATAGGGAAACCTCTATCCTACACTGGAGTTGCTAGGGGAACCTCTGCTGCTTTTTCCACTATCATTTATTCCCTAGCTCTGAGGGCCTCTTGAGCAGATTTTTCTATGGTCATTGCCTGTTCATCCAGGCTCGTGACTTTGAACCTAGTCATTTTGGGGTCGACCATCCTATTGAGCACTCAACACACCCTAAATATTATACGTAAAATTTCACTTTTTGGGTACCACTTGATCTTTTGGCATTGTCTGATATGAAAAATGTGTCCTTTGCTTATCATTTTCTATTCTCATTAAGTCTTTAAAAGCTTGCTTGGACATGTGAAAATCATTAACTTAAAAGAATAATATCTAAATTAGAGAAATGACAGTCAAAGTTTTCCTGGACGCACTTACGGATTTTGGCATCTGGAAGGATTAAGTGTGAAAGAAAATGCTAGAGAGAACCAAAGTTGCTGAGTCCCGATCTTTCTCAGCGTCAGTAGACGCAAAATTTCTTTCGTGATAAGCACCACCAAGAATATCGTTGATGACCGATCAATTTGGCATCGACGAAAGGTTAAAGAATAAGCAATGAACGAAAAATGAAATAATAATCACCGACCTCTGATACATTTTCGGTATCGGGATATTCGAAGGACAATAACCCACGAAGAAACTATGTGCTTGTTTTATTCCTGAAGGCTGATCCCCGGTACTCTCTTGGCATTGACAGTCGCAGTGCCAAGCTCAATTTAGTGCGTTCGACTTAAACAAAGTCCTGAGTCCAACTGTTACCCATAAGTTAAGTTCTCGGTCGTTAGTACCATGTATCCTAAGTCAATGGTGTTGTGTCAATACCGTACGATGAAGTCAATCAACGTCAGGATTTTTCTCAGGAGGATACCGACGGAAACGTGCATAAGAATATTGCCTATTCCTGATCTGCCCACTAAGAAGAGGATGCGATGGGACATTTTAACTATGAGATATGATAGATACGACACATTTAAAGGTTAATTAATTCCAGAATCTCACACTAGTTGCTAATTCATGCGCGAATCAAAAGGACCGTTTAAACTTGCCGATACAATGCATTCCCCCCGTGCCTCCGCCATCAAACCATGTAGAATTTATTTGTAGAGATTTGGAGGTAGATTGTTTTGAATTTCACCCATTAATCGTATTAATTGGTTGATACTGTTAGCACCAAAATTCACCTATGGATTGTGACAAAGTTAAGCCTGATACCCATCATATTTTTAAGTCACAAGTTTGTTATAAGAGGGTCAAATGGGCACAATCTCAAGCAAATATCATTTTAACTCAAAAAACCGGACTGATATGCACGAGCAGGTGAGGTCTTGGTTTAACTTTAGTTAGTAAATTGTAGTAAGGGTGACTAGGAGGAAGACTTCAGTGAGAAAATGTAGAGGTCTATCGAGGACATCAGGTCATCCAACATCCCAAAGAGGAAAAACTTAAATGCAAGATCTTCTTGAATTTAAATCTCAAATAAACTAAAAGGAATTATGAAAACACTATAATGAAACATTCACCATAATACAATCATAATAATTCATGTGAATTAATCAATCATGAAATATTTCAGTATCAGAGGCAAACAAGATGTAGTAAGGAAAACTGATTGTTATTAATAAATAAGTCTCAAATACAGATACATAACCAGAATCTAGAGGCTTTACTAAAACTTTACCATACGGGAGATTTGCTCTACCATCAACCCCTTACAAAAATGGAAAAAATGCCTACATATACTTGGAACGAGCTCCGTACAAAAGCGTGCTTTGGTCACTGTATTCAAGGCCTGATGTTTCAGTCTTCTCCTATTAGGCTACACTTACATTCTTTTGTCAGACGAAATCTTGGATCGGTATGGCTCTGGCAAGAAAATTCATCCGTAGATGTACCATAGGCTGAACACTCCAGAACCCCATGCCTTCCATTTATGTGGTGAAATGAGGTTTCAACCACCTGCTTTATTCTCATTAATTTCCTTTATAGGGATCAAGACGAGGCCCAATGCCCATGAATGTTCAAAGCAATTTCACAATCCCCCTCGGTTAATCCTGGCGCTTTGAGGATACACAGTTATTCTCCTGTGACCAATTCGAGTGCTATAGCCTTCCACACAGCTCTTCGTATCTCCCCATGCGACCATGAACCATGACCTCATGCTTAACCAAATGGAACTTCGGTACTTCGCATATTGGGAGTTCTCACTCCCCTTGTTTTCAGAAGTCCCAATGCCTAATATTGCGAAATGGCTCCTCCAGATCAACGATCGGATTTTTCTAGAAACTAATAGCCACGATCATCCCGTTGAACAACCTTGGCCATGCATCTATCACCTTATTTGGCCCCAATTTCCATATGAACCTGGGGCTATGACCGTGTTCTTATCCTATGCGAAATCTCAGGGCTTCACATTTCGTAATTTTTCACTCCCCTTGACTCCCAACACTCCGATGCCCAAAATTGCGAAACGGTCTATTCAGATTGACGGTCGGATCTGTCTTACATCTGATGGATGAGGTTTCTAGTGACAAGCACTTTCCACTTGGCATGGCCCTCCACTTGAACACGGGCTATGACCCTGGGCTAAATCCTTAGGTGCTTCACAATTTCTCCTATCAGGAATATGCGTCTTGTTTTGTGATGAAACCTCCAATATGCAAATCATGATTTCGCATTATCTACTACCACGTGCCCCTCTGCTTTGGACGACCCAGATAAAATATTCATTGTGGGACCTCCTACCATCAACACTTCTAGTAATACCTTTCTTAGGCCTAGATCCTGTGCCACTTGTCCTCCCTGATGAACGAACCAGATCTATTTGTGACCTCGGCCATCTGGGATAAGTCCTTGCCTCATTTCAAAACTCCCGATAGTCATTTTTGCGAAACTTCGGATGATTGCCACATGTCTCCTCAATATCTACGACCTATATTAATTCTTTGCTTGACCTTTGATCTTGGGCCTCTACCTTGGCACTAAACTTAGAGCAACTTCACGGCCCTGACTACCTGATGACCGTCGATCTTCTCCATCAGATGGATCCTCACCGTTGAAAACTGATTTTTTCTTGGTCGCTTGATTTGTATCGCTATTTGACCGCTCTCAGTGCTACAAACTTTGACAATGAATACTTAGACGACATGAATGGGGTTTGGGAAAACAAAGGCTCAGTGATGGAGGTAAAGGGAGAATTTATCACCCTTTGGAAGAGATAGAGAAACTCAGGGCCGATATTTTTCAGGCAATATTGACAGGGAAAATTGGTCGATCGAAAAGGATGAATGCAATAAAATAAAAATACGCACTGGGAGGGAAAAGAAAAATATGATCGGGTCTACAAAATGGGAAAAGACAAGAAAAATAAAAAAACTTAGGCCAAAAAGCACAACCCGCAAGAACATGACGAGATTTAGCACTAACAGATATGACTAGTAGGATCTCTCCCATTATATTCTCTAAGTCATTAAAAACAGGGTTATTTTGTGTGCGAAGGAATCCAGATCATCTAGAGGAGCGAGACGAGCAACCCAGTGATAACTTCCAAGGTCCAATGAGTATAAAAACAACAGTTTAGCAAGCGTTACAGGTATGTACTGGTCTATGTATGTTTTATGCTTCGTTTCATACGTCTTATCTAATGTCACTCTATACGCCTGCCTAAAGATTGTTTTTGGTTGCAGGAACGATGCCTACGAAGAATCCCACCACAAGGAAATATCCAAGAGCACCAAAACTATAGGAACCAGAAGTGGGAGAAGGTTCCTCCCCAACAGTGGCGAGACAATTGGAATTCTCTCTAAAACCGGTGTCCATCATCAAAACTGCCACCAAGAAAGATTTTGTTCAACCCCCGGCCTTTGGAGACACAGAGGTGAACATTGGGACCAAGACAATATTTCCATGTTGGGAAGAACTTTTCAAGAAGATTAAGTGGGAAGAACTCCCCGAATATACCCCGCATAGGGATCCTGATATGAGAAGACTTGAAGCTGAAGTCCTCCTAAAAGTCTGAAAGGCGTACCTACACATGGTCGCGAGTAGGACTCTAGAATTTCCCTGCATTGAACTCCTGAAATGGATTATTGATCACACTGACACACAAAAATGTTTAATTAACAATGAAAATGGTAGGTGTTTTGGGGTTTTCCTTCCAGTAGAAGTGAAAAATTACTACAAGCTCAAAATACTGACTTTGTTTTGAGCTTCTATGAGAAACACGACACCAGTAAGGTGATGTATTCTTGGTGGAGAGAGGATAAAATGTTCACCAATCGGACCTCCGAATGGTACCCGACAACCAAACTTAGAGAGACTTACATCTATATAATGGACCTCCTCTGCGGATTGCATGGGGAAAAATACTGCTTTAGGTTTTCATAAGCTTGGATTCCTCTAGCGTATACCGTAGCTGTTTCTGGGATAGGTTTTAACTAGGGTGCAAGCATCTCCAAACAACTGAGCACCTGCATTCGACAAGCTCAGATGCTGAAAGAAGGAGAAACACCATCCTTTTACATGGCATCTTATCTTCTGGACATCGTCTGCGCCAGAAATGATTTCGCTAAAATGAACTTAAGCTGACATACCTCAGATCTCCTGGTCCATGTTTATTTCGGCATCTTGTGGGAGAATATGTACAAGAAATCCTACTCTCTCATCTGTGACCAGTTTATCGCACACATTCATTTGTTGTTGTTCAATAAACAATGCCCAAGGTTGTCGAGCACAGCTAAAAATATTATATTGAAGATTGGCCACTAGTATCTGGATGAGCGTGATACCTACATCAGGGTTTTCAGTGCCACTGGAGCACCTCATATACTACCTGTACATGTCCCTGATCGACTAATAGTCAGGGAAATCTGTCATCAAAGCATCCTGGAAGGTTACAATGCTACTTTGGTAAAGGATAAGAAGTGGGATTTCATACCCTATGGGTTCCATATTGGTTTCTACATGGTAAATGACACTGTGCAAACCAAGCAATAAGGGTTAGGCCAATTGGAATTCTGATTCCAGACTGTTCATTTTTGTAAGCACGACCCAAAAGGTCTAGTCCTTAATCATGCATCACAAGTATCGTCATGCTAGCCATACACCCATGATAGTTTTGAGGATGAAATCTTCACTGAAAATGCTCAAGACTGGGAGGAGGTGGTGGCAATGATGGCTGACCCCAAGGCAAACAGATTCAAGGCTATGATTTGGGATGAGAAAACAACAGTCCTGGAAAAAAAGTTCAGGAGACCATCAAGACAAGAGAAGAAATGATATCAGTTGGAGCGGTGGGATCTCCCTAAGGAACCACTAAAACGACAAGGATTTCCCAAGTAGCCCTAGTACAAGCTAAGAATTCCTCTGAAGTTCAAGATATACAGGGGATGGGGGGACTCATGTATCAACATTCCCAACTGTTAATGAAGTGGATGCAGGATAACCCGGACCTCATCATAGTGCCAAAGCTTCCGACCAAAATCCCAGTAGGGGCGAGCGACCTTGATTCCATAAACCCTAGTAATGACAATGGGTCAAATAACCCTGATTCCATAAGGCCACCAGTTGGATTGTCGGCAGGTGCAACGATTCAACTAGAGGTGGGGTGAGTATCAGTGGAAGCAGGCGCGCCTAATCCTTTGAGAGAATGTATAAATATATATAGTGATGATGAGAGCCCGAAGACATCTCTCGGAACCCCTGTGCAGATCCAAGAAGAAAAGGGACCACAGAAGGTCGCTTCACTTGATCCCAGGGTTCGAACCCAAGAGGTCCCAGAGAAGGAAATAGAAACCAAAAATTCTCTCGACACGAAGAGGCATAATGTGCCAGAGACCTGAGCAAATGATCTGAAATACAAGTCAGAACTAGACGAGCCAAAAGGAGGATCCCCACAAAATGAAGTCGATGATTTGAATACCGACGAGCAAGTAAATATTGAGTCTTTTCCTGACACCCCTATCCCACTCGATACTCAAATCCTCGAAAAGCGACAGGAAGAGGTCGGGCCTTTGGAGCACAACAAGGAGGTTCAAGAACCTAACCTGGAATAGATATATACCACCAAAAATATAGGAAACACACTCACATGGGGTGATCACCAGATTCCTGAACCTATAGACGAGGTAGCCGATATTTATGCAATCTCTTATGATCGAAAGAGGAAAACCATAGTCCAACAAACCATGAAGAAAAGGAGGATCACGTTGGATCACTCCATCCTCATCACTACAGAGGATAATTTGATAAACACTAAAAATGATAGAACATCTGAGCTCATTGGCGTCGGGAAGGCACTCTCAGATGCCACTCTAGACAGGGCCAAACGGGATGAAAAGGAGTTAGCCACCACCTTGAAGGATCTAGAACATTTGCGTCATCTGGCTGAATACTATAAGGGCACCACTTAGACCGTGGTTTATCAGAGAAGCGAATTCGAAGCAACTTACAACAAGTTCACACACGAGCGACACATGTTCACTGTGAAGATAGTTGAGCTCGAGGAAGACACTTTCATGGCACTCGCAACATGCAAGGATATGGAGCGATGGCATGAAAGGGAACAACAAGCCTTAGAAAGAATTGAATACATCAATGTAGTCTAGCAGGGTCGAGATAAAGAAGAACACAACATCCAGATGTTGGGAAAAAGTAGTCTTGATCATATGAAGCTATCGGAAGAGTATTGGGATAAGATGTCTCAGGAACCACAGAGAGAAATTAAAAAGAAATGGGAAAACTGAGAGAGACATTGGGGTAAAATAAACAAAGCAATGAAGGATATAGGACTCCCCGAGTTTGGCGACCCCGACAACTTCATTGACCAATGCGACATAGTCGGGTCGCATGCCAAGTAGGATTCACTATGGGTTGAAGAGCTAGCCAAGGTGATTGATATGTCACCAAGACAAGTGAAAATATTTATGGAACATCCGATGAAGGCTCAAGCCATGCTACAATAGTTAAACACCAGTCTAGTGAAGTACTGAGCGCATGTGGTGGAGCTCAGAGGATTCTACGTAGATTCGATGGAGAAACACAGGTTTCCATGGGCCCAAACATGTGAGGAGTTGTTTATCGGTTGGTCAGAGTATGAGGAAAGTCACCCTTTCAAGTGATATCTCAAGTTGACTGTTAAAGAAACTATTAGAAGAGGATGCCATGTGGCGAATTTTTGTCTTGTTAAAACTACACTTAGTCGTTATTTTCAATTGGATTTTATGTTATAAATAAGAACATCGACCAATTCGTATAGGGTCGATGGTTGTTGCAAGAAAATTTTCTTTCTAGTTGTTAAGAACTATTTTCAAGCTGCCTTTGAATTGAGAAGTCCTTCTGGACCAGAGACAAGTTATTTTCATCAACTGCATGTGTGATTGGATGTGGAGAATAACTATTTCCTATCTTGTTTCATGAATGATGTTGTAATGAGTAAGAGTAATTAATTTTGTTGTCAAGTTATCTGGTGCAAGGTTTTTATGTTCTTTGCTTTAATGATGAAGATGAATCGTTTTGGTATTATGTGATGAATGATTATGGTAGATGAATTATTTTTCTTGCCATTATATTATTTCATATGTGTTTTCTTTCTGGTAATTTGTATCTCAGACAATAATTGGATGCTCACATGGTTAATGTATTAGTACTAGGCATGTGGTGTAAAATTGTTGTCTGCATGTTTGAGCAGCGGGTTATCCCAAGTTCAGCCTCTTCCCCTTAGTTAAGCTTAATTCTATTTTGTTTCCAAGTTGGTTTATACCAGCTTACATCTCATATCGGTCCCACCCAAGAGAAAATGCAAAAAAGAGATAATCCAAACTAAAGGAAGAGCCTTCACAAGAAAACGTAAAGCCCATCGATAATTTTGTCGGAACACGAGATTTGGAGAACCATTCCACTATTAAATGCTTTAGAGTCTAATTGGGCCTCGGTGGAAAGTTTGGTTCCTACTATTGAATCAATGGATTTAAGACCCATCAACAGAATTGGCGCTAGAAGAAGGGCCTAAGAATGAATGGATGGATATATATTCTACAGAGTATTTCAAACAACTTATAGATTCAAAACAACCCACATGCATGGCTAGTCATTCCCAAGACATCCCACACACGCTGAGTACTCCTGAAATGAGTAACTCACCCTAGCCTAAGGAAGAACCTTTTCATCCTGAAATACCTTACGCTCTTCCTCACGAGGAGGTAAATCAATTCAGAAGAATCACAAGAGCCTACGCCCGATAGATAGGTGTGTTGTCCTTATCTCCCATAATCCCTCAAAGAAAACAACAAAGCAGACCAATGGTTAGTACTCCCGACGAGGTTTTTGTGCACACAGTAGAGGACATAATAGATTTTGCAATTACCAAAATCCAATATCCTCTTGATTTGATACCTGAAACGCTAGCCGATGACGTCTCTGAACCAATGATTTTTCGAAAGAGGAGGAGTTTAACTTAGAGTCTGAAGATATCGAAGGCAACAACGACCATAATGATGAAAGGGGGAACCCACCTCTGAACAATCAAACCTGGTTGGCCAGAGATGCTTTGGCCCTCCCAAGACCATTTCATAACCTTCCCCGACATCTAGAGAAGTTTTTTCTTAAGCTCGATCCTGACACCTCTAGATTACCTGAAGATCATATCAAGAAATTTATACTAGCGATCAGGCTTATGAATGTCCAACATGAAGATGTAGTATTCAGACTTTTCCCCTATATGTTTGATAATTCAGCTTCCATGTGGTACTTCAATCTGTCGATACGATCTATAACTAGCTGGACGAAGTTCCAAAAATATTTTCTAGACAAATTTTCCGAAGAAACTACTATGAGAGATCTGATGGCCGAGTTGTTCGCCACCACCATGAGTTTGAAAGAAAGGGTCAAATAATTCAATCAAAGATTCATGACCATCTTGAACAAGTTCCAGCCTGAAGCTAAGCCAACTCATGAATTTCAAATCGAAGTTTATTCGTGAAAAGGGATGATAAACAAACCCTAGCTGAGAATTTTGAAGAAGCCAAAATGATAGATTTCCAGATGAAAGGGTGTAAAGAAGGCCATGTTTCTTTAGTTAATAAATAAGATCAACCTCCTCCTAGGAGATGACTCCTTTTGACTAGACCGTAGGGGAAACAAGTAGAACAAACTCCCGACAAGGGTAATGGAGACATATAAGATCTACAACACATGGTTAAGAAATTATCAAACGAGATCATAGACATGAAGAGAAACACAAGGGAAGGAAACCAAAGCCAAAGGTCGTATAAGCATTTCTTTAAAAGGAACCCACCATTCAAGGCGATTCAACCTCCCCCTACTAACTTAAATATCGATCTAGGGAATGTAGCATCTAATTCTTTATTCATGTATCACTAGGAAAACCACTCCGAAAGAGAGTTTCCTCAATGGGTGCATGGCATGAATTTGATGGCCAATTGATTTCTAGACGAAATCTCCCTGACTGAACAATCGAGCAGTTCAGTTATGAATATTGATGACTAGGAAGAGATTGATCCACCCCAAGATACAACCATGATGAAATGGGATCTCGACCTGATCATGCCTTCCCACGACTTGTTTGAGTCACAAGAACCACTCGTCGAGGTCTCGGTGGTGCAGACGCGTAGTAAAGGTCCACCTACCTCAAGAGATATCACTGCTACCCAAACTTCGAGAAATAAGACAATTCCCGATCACCTGAAAGCACCTTTTTCTCCCAGCAAAAAAGCTATAAGCATCCATACCCAAGAATCGTCCAAACTAGATTACAACGTAGTTGAAGATTTGAAGAAGTTAAGGGCTAACGTATCAGTCATGGACATATTTAGGATCCCTCAGCAGAAGGAATTCTTTCTACAAGCTTTGAACTCAGTAGAAGACCCTACAAATGGCAATGGTCAGGAAAGAAATATAGCTTCCACAGACCCAGTAAATAAACCAACCGTGAATAATTGTTCGAAAGATAAGAAGGGGAAGCCTTTTGTCCCACCTTTCCTCTTAAGGTTTGAAATTTTCAACATGAACCTCCATAATTTTTTGGTAGATTCAAGAGCATCTTCCAATGTTATGCCCTTGTCTATTTGCTGAAAATTAAATGTCATTCCTCTACAGAGAGACAAACATGTGATACAACTAGACATGACCTAGGTCAAAGTCATGGGGTAGCTTAGGGATGTAATGATTAGAATAGCGACACATCCTAAATTTGTACAAGTGATTGACATCATCGTGGTACACATCCTAGAGGCCTATGGGTTATTACTAAGTTGAGATTGGTCTGAGAAGCTAAATGGGTACTTTAGCACAGACTGGGCATACCTTTGGCTACCAATGAAGGGATACAATAATATGATCAGAATCGATAGGGAGAGATATCTGAAACATACGATCACTGATCTAGAAACCCTGAATGAACCCTCATCTACAGATTTCCCCATGCTAGGTAATTATTCCTGGGATTCCCACTTCAGAAACTTTCCTCCTCTCTTATCCGATGCCCCCCTCACTCAAAACTATGAAATGTTCTTTCAAGAGAAATCGTCGATACTGACAGAAGACACCCTATTCTGCCAATACCCTACGTTAGAAATTACAGAACAAGATATAGGAGAGCTAGAAAATAATAAGGAAGAAGGAAAGGGCGATTGTTGTTCACAAATTTGGACCATATACTTTGATGGATCTAAATCATAGGAGGGATCAGGGGCATGGTGCATCCTCATTGATCCAAAAGGTAAACATCATTTCATGTCGTGTAGACTAGAATTCGAATGCACCAATAAAACCACTGAGTATGAAGCTCTAGTACAAGGGTTAAAGAAAGCCACGGAAATGAACGTCAAAGAATTGAAAGTTTACAGGGACTCAGAGATTATCATTAGACAAGTAAGGAATACCATACATTGCAATTCCTCGCACCTGAAGAATTATCAGTAGGAAGTGCATAGTTTAATGGAGCATTTTGAAGCTATCAGTATCACCATGATCCCCGGAGAAAATAACATCCTTGTTGATTCCCTAGCCATAGCTACTTCAAGGTTGTCACCTTTGGAAGACTATGAAGCCTCTTGGTTCACAGTGAAACTACTCTACAAACCATCAGTGCCTAACAATATATCTAATTGGAAGGTCTTTGAAGGAGATGAACATTTCATAAACTTCCTGACTAACCAAGACAATTTCAAATATCTAGCCATTGACGATGAGGTATTCTAGGAGAAAGTGATAGAAATTGATCCTCGAACAGGCCATCCTATTGACAGATTAAAATATCACACCATCCCAAAGGGGATAACTAATCTAGAAAATTTGTTTGACCTGAAAGAAGTCTTTAGGGGGCCTAAGAACCCAAAGACCTGCAACTCCTGTCCCTTGCATGAAACTATAAATCTTGGAACCCCGGAAAATACAAAGAATGTGAATCTCAACAAGACCATATCTAAAGAGGAAAGAAAGGATTATCTCAAAATATTCAAACAATATCAAGATATCTTCGCATGGTCATACCGAGACCTGAAAACCTACAACACCCAGATCATTCAACATACTATATCGTTAAAACCTGAGGTGAAACATTTCCAATAGAAGCTCTGAAAGTTTCACCCATCCCTGGAACCTCTCATGTATCAGGAATTAAAGAAACTTTTAGATTCCAAGATCATGTCCCAGGTCAGGAATTCCACATGGGTAACAAATATGGTTCCTGTGAGGAAAAAGTCTAGAGAAATTTTCTTATGCATAGATTTTAGAAACCTCAACAGAGCTTCAGAAAAGGACAATTACCCAGTCCCACCAATGGAGCAACTCCTGCAGACCATGTCTAGCTCAAATATTTTCTCTCTACTAGATGGTTTCTCGGGTGACATCCAAGTCTTGGTTTCGGAGGAGGATCGTTTAAAAACTACCTTCCGAACCAAGTGGGGAACTTTTGGACCTTGACCAATTTTTGGAGTTACTTGGTCATGTTTGACCGTTTTTGGGACTTTTCCAGCTGTTGGGGCTTAGAAATGTCCTATTCTCATCCACCTTTCCCTTCATCATTCTTCACATTTCATCGCCCCGTTAACCTTTCACGATATCATTTCCATAAATATACTTGGGTTTCACCTTATTGTTCTCCACTTTATTCATTTTAGTATTTAAAAGGAATTTGTGATTAAATTTTAGAAAATCAACAAGTTTTCATATATATCTCAAATATGTGTGAGCTTTGTAATGTGTAGGAATATATGAAGGATTAATTCAAAGGACTTCTCGAATACTTCCTCCACCATGTCAATATTTGAGGAGATAATTCAAGCCCATTCCAAGGAGAAGATCATGGAGATTTGGTTGGAATATCTTATCTAAGATATATGAGAGATATGTGTGAGGATTTAAAGGGATTGTATTTTGTAATAATGAGAGAATAGTGGATCTGTAATAATGAGATGGTTATCTTATCTTCAAGGCTCTCATGTATAAAAGAGAGTGCTCTCTCTTCATGAGGATTCAATTAGATTATTCAAGTAGAAGAGGAATTATATAATTCAATTAAGATGTAATTAGAATTAGAGTAGTCATTAGGATTCGAAAGAGAAAGGGATTCTTAGCTTTGATTCATGGTTTTGGTTTTCATGATTTCATTATTCTTTTATGAAGATTGATTTGATTATTGAATGCAAGATTGCTTCATTGGTGAGAGCTCTCATGTGTTGTTGTGCCATTTAACTCTTCACTTGTTGTATATGCTTTTCCTTCATGTAGTTCTCCATTTCTAGATTAATTCCATTTATGCAATTTCCCATTCTTAGAGTAATTTCATTTACGCAACTAGATTAATTCAATTTCAGTCGTGTGTTAGATTAATGATTCTATTTCAGTCGTGTGTTAGATTATAGATTCAATTTCAGTCATAGCTTAAACATTAGATTAGATTAGTCCTGCTTCAATCTTGCATATACTTTGTATGTGCTTCGTCAGTTTACGACCCCCAGGTTGACAAATTAGATAAGTTGGGCAAATACTATAATGCAATTAATACAACATTAGTTCGGCCCAATATAACGACTGTAGTTCCCTTTTCATGATTGTTGTTCCTTTTGTTGTTCATTTGAACGAGACGATTGTTGTTCCCTTTGTTGTTCCTTTGACTAGAACAATTGTTGTTCCCTTTACAATTGTTGTTCCTTTACAGGTGTTGCATCTTTGGAGGCTGGGTATTGAAAACGGAAGGTAAGAACCTACATAGGTGACAAGTAAAATGCTTGTGCCAATGCCTACCTTTGGTTGATGCATAGAGGTTGTTTTTAGGACATCTCTAGATCCCAACACCAGCCTATCGAAGATGGAGCACTAGAAGAATCAGAGATAATGGGATCTCGACCCACTTTTGGGCCCATTTTGGGTTTTGGGAATATGTAATGGGAAAGGGATGTCGGCCCGTGGGTTCACCGATGCTTAGGCCCACTTTTGTAAATGTATAAATAGACATCTAGGCATCTAGTAGAGTATCTATTGTATCTATCTGATATAAGCTATGTGCCAAGTAGGATCTGTCTGATCAAGGTGTTGTGCATTCTATAGGCTTGAAGACCTTAGTTCAAGTCCCTAAGTGAAGGTATAGAAGGCTTTGTGCCAAAATGCAAGGAAGAAGGATCTAGCGATATGCACAGATATTTTGTCCTATGTGCAGTAGGTTTTGATGGCTACGTGCTTGTAATCGATTGGAGACGCTAATAGAAGAAGAAGAGTTGGTGGACGTAGCCCCAGGGTGGGGGTGAACCACGTAAATCTATGTGTTATGCTTTGTGCTTTGACTTGATGTGTTTATCTCTGATTTTGCTAAGTGCTTTGATATGTTTAGATAGGTCTACTTATAATTTGTGATTCATTAGATGTGTATGAATAGTAGATCTGATATGTATGAAGATTCTTAGTGTTGATCTACTGGATCTGATCTGTTTTACTGTTGCTAAGTATTGAAATACCTTATATCTAAGTGAATGTTGCGATGCTTTGTGCTATCTGCAAAGTATAATAAGGGTTGAATATTGATGAATGATCAATGCTAATTGCTCCGTAAATTATATAATCATAGATGTCTGTCCCATCTAAGGCTGCAGTTACCTGAGTCTCGCAACCACCCCTTCCTCTACCTCGGGTGAGACCTCATCTACTTCACAAGTGTTGCCAAAAGGGCCAGTAGTTAGGGTTTTGTTGGTGTGTTGTTGTAGCGTTGAACCCTGGGTCTTCCCCTGTGCCAACAAATGGTTCTGTTGCCGGGACCTGAAACTGTGATTGCTAGGAACTGAGGAAGAAGAAGCTTTGTGCAAAGATTCATCCTGAAACTATGGAAGCTTTGTGCGTGGATATGTTCCCTAGTGTGAAATATTCCACTTGATCTGAAAAGCTCTGTGCTAAAGAAATAAGACCAGATTTGAAGAAAAGAAGAAATATCTGAATGCTTTGTGCTCTAAGAAAAGTAAAAGTGTAAATTTCTTAAGAAAAGAGGTCAGGTCTACAGAAAAGAGGTGAGATTTGTAAGCTATGTTCTCTAATAAAGGTAGTACTAGTTAAAAGTTTTATATCTGGAGGCTTTGTGCTCTGTAGAAGTAAGATAAGTGAAAAATTTTGTTTCTAAAGTATGGATCTAGGTATGTTTAATAGAGTTTATCCTAGTTTGAAAACTAGGGCACTGATAGATGAAAGACTATTTGATATGAGTAAATCTAATAAGAATAGTGATAGATATGTTATACATATGCATTGAAAAAATGTCTGGACTAACAAATGGATGCAGGATCCTAGAAATATTTTTTTGCAGAATAGCTACCATGATCCTACTATGAAGTATAGAACAAGATGGGGATCGTTTAAAAGAAAGAGAGGAGTGACCCTCTATTATAGTTGCAGAAGACCTGGAAATATTTCTAAGGAATGCCCTGGCAGAGGATCTAGTTGTATTTGTTGCAAATCTATGGAACATGAGGTATTGGATTTCCCTAGAATGATCTCTAGGATGGAAGAAATGAATCTGAATCAGGAAAACCCTAAGGTAGATCCAGAAGAGGAAAAACCCTAGCAAGAATCAGATAAGGTATTGATACAAATGAAAGAGACCTTGAATGACCATTGATATGTTAGGCTATCAGAGATTTTCGAAGAAAAAGAGTGCATTCAAGCAAGAATAGGAGACTTCAATATTGATTCTATCCTTTATGAAGAGACACAAGTAAACATTA
Organism: Picea engelmannii; assembly: GCA_009831015.1. Classification (NCBI taxonomy): domain Eukaryota; kingdom Viridiplantae; phylum Streptophyta; class Pinopsida; order Pinales; family Pinaceae; genus Picea; species Picea engelmannii. The sequence goes on from ML817324.1 coordinate 62,600, forward strand.
TGCCAGAAAGAACTTGGGAATCTATAGGGAAGCGTGATATGATCCCTTCATTAGGAGGAATAGGACTATTTAGAGGAAAATTGATGATGTTATGTAGAAAGCTCGCTCAGATACTTGTGACAGTCAATGGAACTTTGACAAAGGAAGACTTTGAGATTATTAAATTCATTGAAGACATCGCCATGTTTACCATGTTACTAGGAAAATCTTGGATTGATAGAGATCAAGCTAGAAAGAAGGAAGAAGACAAAGTCTTAGAACAAAAGAGACAAGAGTTAAAAGATTTCATGACCCAAAATATTGCATAGTTGATTGAAGAACAAGAGAACAGATCGAAGCTACCTAACACTAGAAGCCCAGATATCAAAGCTACAGGAACATCGGAAGACATACCGAAGGCTGACATTTATGACCCAGATAAAGAAGAAGTGATACACCTGAATCCTAGGAAAGGATCTCAACAACGTGAAGTGACTATGCCCAAGGAAAATAAGAATCAGAATGAGAAAAGAACCACGAAGACGAACCTCACAGGGAAAAATTCTAGGAAGCTACATAAGAATAAGGTCAAGATTGAGAAGTTACAACAGGTTCCATAGGGTACCCCACAGAAAGAAACTTTACAGAATTGGAGCTTCGCCAGGATATCAGAACAACAACATATGCCACTTCACTATGACGAAGCAATATAGCCATTGAAAGATGATATATACATTCAACTGCTGCTCTGAATGGCTGGAAAATCATTTATGGTTCACCACCAGACCGTTGGACCATGTCATAACGAACAAAAGAAGAGTTAATGAGGTTCATAACCACAACGGACAAGGGTTCACAACGCACTTCGCTCTGTGACAATCATAGAAGTGACAACTGAGGAATGAGTCGCACAGCAGGTGGCACACATCAAAGAAGTAATCCAACAGCTTCAAAAATGCATCACAGATCTGGAACTTTGTACCATACCCAAGACTCCTCCATAAATCAGAGACCTAAGAGAGGCAATTGCTCGTAGCGCAGTTGGTATAATGAAATCCCTTGCCTTGGAGTGCAAGCAACTGATCTCGAGGAGCGCTCAGACATATGAAAACCTTACAGAAAATCCAGAGTTACAGGCGTTGGAGTCGCAACTCCAGGAAGAAAAGCAGCATGGAGATACGCTCCAGGCCAACTGAAGGCCTTAACACCAGTTGAAAGAATGAAGAAGTTTCCAAAGCAATGCATGGCCCAGCAACAGATCCACACAATCTAGACCAAAGTGATGGAAGTCTCTCAATGATTTCAGCTAGTGCAAGAGAAGGCATGCCAACTGTTCACCGAAGTTGAAAACCAAGGAGCATATCTTGAACAGGTCGTCATCACAGCAGAACAATGCCTAGAAGGGCCAGTCAATGATGCACTCATTCAGGAGTTTACTGAGCAAGAGGAAATAGCATTGCAGTAGGTCAAAGTATCTCGAGCCAAGATCGAGGCATTTGAGGCAGAATTGCTCAGACCGGAGTGACTCGGGATGAGTCATAGGTGAGTGTTGGGGGCATGTTGGCCCTTGACCAAGTTTTGGAGTTACTTGGTCATGTTTGACCATTTTTGGGACTTCGAAAACCTGTTGAATATGGAGCACCAAACGAAGCAGAGATCATGGGATCTCAACCCACTTTTTGGCCCATTTTGGGTTTTGGGAATATGTAATGGGAAAGGGATGTCGGCCCATGGGTTCACCCACGCTTAGGCCCACTTTTGTAAATGTAAATAGACGTCTAAGAATCTAGTAGAGTATCTATTGTATCTATGTGATAAAGGCTATGTGCCAAGTAGGATCTGTGTGATCGAGATGTTGTGCATTCTATAGGCTTGCAGAGCTTAGTGCAAGTCCCTGGGTGAAGGTATAGAAGACTTTGTGCTGAAGGGAAAGGAATAAGGAGCTAGCGAGTTGCGTAGATATTTTTTCCTATGCGCAATAGGTTTTGATGGCTCCATTCTTGTAACTGGTTGGAGACGCTAATAGAAGAATAAGAGTTGGTGGACATAGCCCCAGGGTGGGGGTGAACCACATAAATTTGTGTGTTATTCTCTATGCTTTGACTTGATATGTTTATCTCTGCTTTTTCTAAGTGCTTTGATATATTTAGATAGATTTACTTATGCTTTGTGCTTCATTAGATGTGTATGAATAGTATATATGATATGTATGAAGATGCTTAGTGTTGATCTACTGGATCTGATCTGTTTTACTATTGCTAAGTATTGAAATACCTTAGATCTAAGTGAATGTTGTGATGCTTTGTGATATTTGCAAAGTATAATAAGGGTTTAATATTGATGAATGATCAATGCTAAGTGCTCTGTAAATGACATAATCATAGATATGTGTCCCAGCTAAGGTTGCAGACACTTGAGTCTCGCAACCACCCCTACCTCTACCTTAGGTGAGACCTCATATTCTTCGCAGGTGTTGCCAAAAGGGCCGGTAGTTAGGGTTTTGTTGGTGCGTTGTTGTAGCGTTGAACCCTGGGTATGCCCTTGTGCCAACAGGAACCTTCGCTTATAAATGTCTGCCTTTTGGGTTAATCAAGGCAAGAAAAAGCTTCCAAAGGGCCATGGACGTAGCATTTAGGGGAATAATCAACCAGTGTGTGGTAGTGTATCTAGACGACGTAACTGTGTATTCAAATAACAGTGAAGAGCACATCCAACACTTAACCCAAATTTTCGAAAGGTGTAGGAGATACGGTATATCCTGAAATCCCAAGAAAACTATTTTCAGCGTTGAGGAAGGTAAGTTGATAGGCCAAATTATATCTCAAGTAGGCATTCGCATAGACCTAGAAAGGATTAAGGCCATATCTCAACTCTCGTTGCCTCAAAACAAGAAATCTATGCCGACTTTTTTTAGGCAAATCAATTTTGCGAGGAAATTCACTCCCGATTTTGCAGAAACTATCAAACCCTTACAAAAGATGGTTCGCAAACATGTCAAATTTAAGTGGGATGATGAATGAAAGGATGATTTCATAAATATTAAAATTGCTATATCCCAGGCCCCTGTGCTACGAAGTCCCGATTTCAATAGGGATTTCTTCCTCTATAATTTCACCTCTGACTAGTCGTTAGTCGTAGTATTGACTCAAAAGGATGATTAAAACAATGAGGCCTCGGTGTCATTCATGAGTACCAACCTCCAAGGAGATGAACTAAATTATTTTGTCATATATAAACACACCTATGCAGTATATAAGGCAGTAAAGCACTTCAGGTCTTACATCCTCAAGAACCACACCAAAGTGATTGTGCCTCAGCTTGTGGTCCAATCCTTGTTTACTTAGCAAGATATGGGGGAGAGAAGAGGGAACTGGATGGTAGTAGTCCAAGAATTTAATCTAAATATAAAACCTTCCAAACTTGTTAATGGGAAAGAGTTGTGCAAACTCGCAGCTAAACCATAGGACCATGTAAATGAAGATTCTGGATGGGAGAATGAAATGGAATTATGGTGTGGTGAAGCTTCATAGATTTTCCCAGGGCCCAATTCTTGGTATAAGAATCTAACTTACCTCCTACACCATGGGGCCTGCCCAGAAAATATCAACCCTAGGGAAAGGAGAGCTCTAAGGTTAAAATATGCACAACATCGCCTCATAAATTTGGTACTCTTCTAGATTAATTATGATGGGGTACTTTTAAGATGTCTCAAATGTGAAGATGGAAACAAAGTTATCAAGGAGCTCCATGATGGCCCTACCGATGGACATTTCAAAGGAAACACCACTGCTTGTAAGATATTGAGGGTTGGTTATTATTGGCCCACCTTGTTCAAATGTGCTCACACTTATGCTAGGAACTGTAAAAATTGTCAAATGAGCGCTGGGAGAGAGAAGAGAGCATCAATCCCACTCCAACTAGTGATTGTCTCTAGGCCTTTTGAGAAATGGGGGTTAGATATCATAGGAGAAATTACACCAAGATTTTCAAAACAACACAACTACATTCTGACTGTCACTGATTACTTCACAAAATGGGAAAAGGCTATCCCTTTGACTCATGTAAATGAAAAAGTGGTTATCTAATTCATAGAGAAACAACTAATCACGAGGTTTGGTGTCCCTTCTGTCCTGGTTTTTGATAATGTAGCTTATTTCTCTTCCACCCGACGGACAGAGTTTTCTTTGGACAAAAGAATCATAATTAGGTACTCTGCAAATTATTATCCACAGGAAAACGGGGTGGCAGAATCGACCAATACGAACCTAGTAATAATACTAAAGAAGATGGTTGCAAATAACCAAAGGAATTGGCATAATCTACTCCATAACGTTTTATGGACCGATAGGGTGACACCCAAAGAAGCAATAGGAAATTCCCCATACTTATTAGTTTACG